>JAYJLV010030394.1:0-29837 GCA_036873485.1 Torymus texanus | reverse complement strand
TATATAGTAACCGCCCTCGCACGCGCACTTAGCCCCGAGTTATATATACGCATAGAGGCGAGCGAGGGGTTGTCGTCGTCGTAGTAGTCGTCGCCGCGCGGCCGCGTCGGGGGAATTCCAAGAGGGGGGAAGGAGAGAAATCGGTCGCGTCTAGTCGACGACAGCCGGACGCACGTTTTCCTCTCTCTCTCTCTCTCTCTCTCTCTCTCTCTCTCTGTCTGTCTCTCTCTCTATGCCAGGACACACGCGAGGGGTTGACGTGTATGTACAAAGCGTCGATCGGACAAGGGGCTAGCTCACATGTAAGGAGTTCGCCCATATATATATATATATATATATCTATATATACATATGGTGGCGCGAAATGACGAGCCATATACCTATATGTATATATACGAATGGCATTCACGTACGCCGGTAATTAAGAGTATATTGTACTCCCTGACCGCGTGTGAACTACCTCGCTAATTCTTAGCTATAACAAGTTAAGCTCGCAATATTATACTTACATAGACGTCCGTTTGAATTTTTATCATTTTAATGTAATATTCTTATTACTATTATACTGTCGAATAATCCACGTGAACTTGCAAGCCAAACATTATATGGATTTGAGGCAAAAGAGCGAGTCTCTCCCTCAGTCGCGAATTATCTCTGACGAGCTTGCGTGCGCACATTACGATCCGCTTCTGAGAAGCTCGCGGCTAGCACCGCTCTTACTATCCCCGCTCGTCTTTTTTTTTTGTACTCGGCCGTTTTTATGGAAAACTTTTGTTAGCTCAGCGCACGGCCCGCGGAGGGACACACACAACGCGCGCGGAAATCGATCGTCCTGACGCGACGGCCAACTGCCGGGGGGGCTCTATATATATATATAACTTTCAGGCACGCTTGTCCAAGCGGCGGTTTTATAGCTATAGATGACGAGACGTCGCGCAGCTCGGTTATCAAATTAAGGGTTTGCGATCGCTTGGACTGGGCTTGAAAGCGATCAGAGAGTATAAAGGTGGAAAATTGAATTAATTAACTTATGGTTCGTTGTCTATGAATAAAGTGTATAATATGTACTTTTTGTGAATTGATCATTGAAAATGTAAATGTAAAGTAAAGTTAGGGATATTAATATCAGTTTTCATGAAAATATTCAAGTAACGCTGAGGCATAAAAATCAATGACTTGTGGACAATACCGTCCGATTAACTGCACTTTATCGTCGCGTTCCATCAGTATACCGACGAATTTATACGCAAATTTTTATTCATCGAGGGGGTCTATTCTCAGTGTCGCGATAGTGCGTTAAATTTGAATCATTATACGCCCAGTTCTGTCACTTGTAAACACATTAATCATGCTCCCCTAAATTTAGATTACTATTAAAATATCCCTTTGCATATAGCTAACCCCTTACCAAGCCACCCCTAACCAATGCAAATATGTTATTTTTAAATATATTTCACACATACACTTTGTCTTTTTATATGAAAATCATTGTAAAGTTCAAGATAAGGCCATTGATATTGACAAAAGGTAAGAGCATATCATTTAATTTAGATAAGATAAGCTTGTGTACATACAGACAATAGTCCTCTACGTAAAATTGATGAAATAAAGTAGCTGATACTTGTTATAGTGATATTTAAAATCTATCTAATCACTATGATTGACTTAACTATACATAAAACACACTAATTAACTGTTCAAAATGAATAATTAGTAATATTACAGTGTTAATTTTATAGTAAATTTTAAAAGATAATGATTGTTAGAATTGCGTAAAAATGTGCAATGTGTTCTATCGTCATCATCATGGAAATTTTTCTACGAAATGTCAACATACTCTTTGAATCTTCAATGCGATTCTCTAATATAATTTATTTATTTTTCTTACACGACTGATAAGTATATTTTTAATTTCTATATCAATGTGACTTAGGAGAAAAATATTGTATCAGGAAAATGGACTATGACCATCACAGTTGAGTTTTAATTTTATTTCCTCGTATACAACGAAAAAATTAACTAATTTTGAGAAATTTTGGTATATGTCAGATTTTTGGAAACAACGAAAACTAACAGGAAAAACATCTTTTGTCTTCAATAATGCTTTGAATTATCAACAATTCAACATATAAATTATTTCATACTGTCAAAATATGTATATTTATTTGTTTACTGCAAAATATTATTGCTCTTCCGTTATCTAACACAAAAATATAAAGTTTACTCAAAAACTTTAAATGATTGTTTGTAGGGGTTGGATAGAATGTTATAAAACTTGTAAAACATTATTCTCTATTCTTTATTTGAATATGTATTTTATTTTATAATGATATCGTTTTTTATACTGACTGTACTATTCATCAACTTGGTCATTAAAAAATATTTGCGAACAAAAGCATTTTATAAAATTTTAAAATATAATAGTTCTAATATATTTAAGATAAATAAAAGTAAAATTTAAAAATCAACTTATCCGTGTAAACAATGAAAAAAAAATTCAGTTAAAAGAGGGTTTCAGATTTGTTAAGTATCCTAAAAAACAAAGAAATAACTTTTAATTCATCAAGATTGGTCAATACCTTTTGAAAACATTCTAATGAACGATTTAAAAGTACTATTATTTAAATGAGTTAAGGTCTTAGACTGTATTCTTTAGTTAAATTTCTGACTAGCTTAAGAATCTGGTAATAGAATAATTTTAGGCATTTTATATCACATTTTGTAGACTTAAATACTGAAAATATTTCAAAATAATCTAGTCATCAAAGAGAAAAATTCAAACGGTTGTCGAAATTGCATAAAAGAATCTGTTAGCCCCAAAACCATCGGTGATCAATCAGAGTCCAGTTTACCCAATCATCGGTCTATAAATTACTGATATATATAGGAGCCAAACATTTTTCATTGATTGCATTCTGTTGCATCATTGATCATTCCGCAAATACTAAAATCATTCATCCGAAAAGCAAGCAAAATAAAAACAGAGCTATCTATACTTTCCAAGTATTACGAGGTGACGAATAAAGAGAGCCGTAAAAAGGCTCCATAAGAAGAAAGCCAATCGCGAATAATATGACGCAGAGGAAAGTACACGCGACAGTGACAAATAAGAGCCGACTATCGCCGCCACCGTCGCCTGCCGACGGTAATTGCGTTAGGGAGGTGAGTCACGCGCGTGCGCGGAAAAGAGAGAAGAAAAAGGAAGTGGGGGAGAAGAAGCGGCGTGCAACCGGCGAGAAAAGTAAAGTTAACTGTCGGCGAAGAGAGGATAAATCCCGATGCGGATTTCTTTTTCCGAAGACGACGTGTGTTTACAGTTTATTTACAGCGAGGTGTACCTTAAGAAATTCCCTCTCGCTACGGCTTCTCTAAATTGAGTGTATTGAATTAGCTGCAAGCTTATGAGCATAGCACATTGGAAGCTTTAATTTAAAGGTGCTAATTTATTGAAAATTACTATTATATTACCTTATGTCCAATAATTAATGTTAAAGAGATGACTCATGTCTTCGCGGGTAAAATAGCTCAGTGCGGTTTAATTAGAATATCTTTTTATCGAATTTACATATTTGCATAAAATAAATAGTTAGCAAGATTAATTCTTTGAATACAATATTGATATACAATCGTAAAAAATATACTTCATACACAACAATGTTGATTTATCGATTAAAAATATTAATTAAAAATATTGAGAGAACTCGGTTGATAGAATTAGAAACCGAAACTACGCGGTTCTCGCATAAAAAGACGTGCGAAAACGACGAGTGATAACGAGACCGTACGCAGGCTCCATGCAGCAGTTCGCGGGAGGCCGCAAGTGCACAACGCGGCGCACTTGCTGCGTACATGTACACACATATTCACGAGGCGGTAGCAACTGTGGCGGCGGCTCTTCCGCGAAAATAAATAGTGGCGTACGCGTAGCCGTGTGCCTGCGATATAGAGACACACTGCGATGAAGTACGCGGGGGAGAAGGACGTTGTTCCACGAAACGCAGCCCACCACGATCGATCGATCGACTCATCGTCAGGCTCTCGTGTTACCACTCGGCCTATACATACTTGTGTACGTGCATGCGCATATGGGGACAGCACCGGGCACCTGCTCTCTCTCTCTCTTTTTCTCCCGGGTGGAGAAAAGGAAAGAAAGAGCGAGAAAGCTCATTATTTTTAGAGCATCTTTAGAGGCGCTCTGCGTCTGAGAGCACAGCTGCATCGTTCGCGAAAAAGTATACGAGTAATGGTGGACGGGACGTGAATATAAGCGCTACCGATATATGGGCGTCAGGTCTGCTGGTGCTACGGTTCGCCAAATCAGCGATTTTTTGGTTTAGGGATGCGCAGAAGGAAATTTTTTTTCAGCGAATCAGCTTACTCAGATGCGCGCACGGTTATAAGGAGAGACGCTTCCGATTTTATATATTATTTTTTGATCGTGGAAAGTGGGGATTTGGCCAGAGAGAATTTATTAAAAATTGAAGGGCATTAAAATCTGTTGAAGCGATTTTTTTTTTATAGAGATTGAATTTACTTTTCTGAACTAAGAAGATTATAAATTTTAGGTAAGGATTAGATAGCATATTATTAGAGTGCTCAATAAAAATGACCATATTATCTAGAGACTATTCTTACAAGCGAAGACGCATATTTACTAAACTTATTACAATAATTGCAATATAAGCAAGAAAAATTACAAGAAAACACTAGAATAACTCGTGTTAAAAGTTGGAAAAATTGCTAAGCAGTAGGATGATAACAGTTAAAGAAATGATAAATTTTACCGAACGCAAACCGAAAATTTTTCTTTAATTTTTCCCGTAAATAGCTGACAGACTTTACGAGTCATCTTTGTAATTTTTCAGATGTAAAACTGAAATTTTGTAGCAAAAAAAGACTCCTGGATAGAACTCATAACTTTTCGAAATTGTGAAGTTTCGAAGCTTCGACGTATTCGAAGATTCAAAGTTACGCAACATTTAGTATATTTTTGAACAAGTATTGTATTTCTAAACCATTTAGATGAGATGAAATTTCTTTGCTTCGATGCTACGAATCTCGAAATTTTTCAAACAAAATCATAGCTCTACTCTCGAGTTCTTATAATATAACTTCAATCAATAGTCCAAATAAGTATATATATCGAGTACAGCGGTAGTTTTATATTAAATTTAATAAAAAACGGACACTCATCATTTTCGTTTATAAACTGAGATTAAATTATTTAGATAAAGTGTTGAATTCAAGATAAATGTAATTATATATAGAAAGGTGTCAAGACAATCTTTATACAGTTGTTTCATAAATATACAATAATACTTATTATGACCAAAGACACTAGCACGTTATAAAAATAAAGCAACACGCCTACAATGTTTTACTCAGGCGCACTTACCGCGAAATCGGGTAATTTTTTGCGCGACTACCGTCTCGGCTCTTGAGATCATGTATTTTGGCGTAAGCTGTTCGTTCGAGCGTGTCGCGTACGCTCTGTGCTTGGTCGCAAAAAAAACTCTTTTTTTCTCTCTCTCTCTCTCTCTCTCTCTCGAGCGCGCTCGCACAGGATAAAAGGCTATTTTGGCATTTCGCGCACTCTCATTTTCACCCTCCTTGTGCTCGCGTGTGCAGTGCCTTTATCCCTTTTTCTTATTCATTTCCATATTCGAAAATAGCGCTACCGGCGCCGTCTTCTCTCTCGCTCTCTCTCTCTCTTTCACTCTCTCTTTCGCACTGGCCCCGCTCTTTCTCCCCAACAAAGGACGTATGTATGGGGGCTTTTATTTTCGGAACGCGCGAATGACGATGGCGACCGTGAATCTCTTGAAATTCTCCAGCTTGCGCGCGCAACTTCTCGTATACTCTTCTTTCTGCGCGGCTCCCCGTTCTTTCATCCGCCTAGCATGCGACGAGTGACGCTTGTAACGTGACTTTCTTTGGGCTTAATTTTTAATTTGTGTTATACTTGATGCTTATATATGTGCTTACTTAAAACTAACAACTTATTATAATTATAAAAGTAATTGCCCTGGTAGAAAATTAATTATATTTTATAATTAACGCATTAATTAAATAGAAGCATATACAGAAAAAATTATCATATAAAAGTAGTGTAGGAGTGACTTGGGCGAAACAGTCATGCTGAGTAAAAGAGACATAAACTATATTTTATACATATAGAGTATGTGCAATATTATAATGATGATTATAAGTATTAAATATCACTAGTAATTATAATAAAAAACTAATTTTCATTTTTTATTTTTAAAATATGTATCAGATGCAACCGATTCACTTTTGCATATCAAACCTTGATTACAATTTTTACAGTGCACTGATTGCATAGAAGAAATTTTTATATCCCTCTGAACTTTATTCTCTTATAAAAATTGCATTAACGTTAACGTTAGCAAGATTACGCTTTTTCATACCTAGACAGTAAATACAAATTATGCAAATTAATATTTAAAATTCTTTTTTCCATATTTATTTTAAAATGATTATTTTTCTAATGTAATAGCGGAAAATAATGTTTCGATTTTTTAAAATCTATCAAAATATATTTTTTCAGTAAAATCTAATTTCTCGGTTCAACGATTTCATATTACTTTTCACAGTTGAAGCAAAATTATAAAATTAGCATTAAAATATTTAAAAATATGCTTGTTCGTTTTTCGTGTTTTTAATTATAATATATATAAATTTTTGTGAATTACAGAATTGCGTCTGAAAATTTAACTCTATTATTGCAGCTATTTACATATGCGAAATTCTGGGGGACAGCAATGTAGCCACGCGCAATTTGTCAAAACAACTTTTTCGACTCGCTCACTCTTGTATTTATATAATTAAATACAAGTCGCAGTCGCTGCAAGCCATTAAGGTTCCTTAAACGCTAATAACTTTCATTTGCAACACGCAAAAGCACATACAGCCGCGACCCCGAGTCGCTCTGCATATTTTCACACGCGAAAACAAAAACAATGCGTAAAAGCGCACAGGCGTATGCATATAGGTACTGCTACGTCGTCCGATGAGCAAGAGAGAGGATACATATATATGTTACATACACACATACGAATAATAAAGTCAGCCGTGACTCGCGGACGCGCGGACGCGCGGGCAAACGCAGCGGAATCTCAAGAATTTATCCCTCGACTCTCTGGAGTTGCGCGGTTTTAAAATGGCAAAGTTCGAAGCGATTACACACGCACGTGCGCGCACGCAGTATACAACACGGCCGCCCCGGCTACGACGACTTTTCACATCTGGCGAGATCCAAGGTCGGCCAATCAACCTCGTAAGAGGGCTTCGTGTAAGTGTGCGTATATATATACATATATATATATATCCCTCTCTCTTTTACACCGAGGAGGAGAGAAACTTGTCGGCGGCAAGCGCGTGCAATAGTCATATTCAAGGACAGCAGCGAGCGTATATACGCGCCGCACCACCGACGACGACGACGACGACGACGACGACGACGACTTGGGACTTCGATGTATGTATTATTTATATCCATGTTATTAGCGATGTCCATGTATATGGGCGCAACACCGCGAATTTTACGACGCCGCGGTTCGGGTGGAACGACACTCTCTTGGTGCGTGCGCGTGCATGCAAGGCGGGGAGAAGGATAATCGCGACGAGCTGCTTTGAAGTTTTCTCTCTCCTGGCGATTTTAGGAGAAGGGAGAGCCTTCATGAATGCCAATTGCGTTTTATATCTCAGTTTCAGAGGCTGCCTTTTTTTTTGGTTTTTTTTTTCAATGGTATAGGAGCCTTGTTAAAGCAACGTTTATTTAATTTTAAAGGGATACGTGCGAGAACACGGCGTGAAACTTTTCAGTTGTTTTTGTATCAATTCATTTTTCACCTTTAAATAATGACGGAGGTTATTGGATATTTTATGAAATACCCGCCGGTAATGAAGTTTAATAACCTGCTGTGTTATAGTAAAAGAAGGAAAAATTTTTGTTTACAGCCGCTGAGCAAGATTTGAGCTCCAACTTTTTTTAGAAAGTTCTGGTTTTTCATTTTTATTAAAAGTTTAATTCAATTTTACTTCGCGACTAAAGAACACATGTATACGTTTTATATTTCACTTCGGAATTATTATCAGGACTGACATCAGTTTCCCGACCCTATCGCAACAGCCGTCCATAGAAATTATTTGTGGACAAGAAATCCTGCAGAAGTACCAGCAAGAAATTTCGACAAAGTGTTGATCCTTAGGAAACTACTTTTGCAGAAATTTCTGCACAAAATATTGCAAATTTGTAACTACAATGATTTATATTTCGTTAAACATTGAAAAATTAAAACAGTTGGCTAAGGTTCTCAACATGCGTGTAAATAAATAAATTTTAACATTTAAATCGATAATATAATTTAGTTTTAATTTGTGTCCTAGAATCTATAAGCTAGTGTGTTTTTTCAATATAAGCTTGTTGGGAGAGCATTTAATGAATGTGACTTTAGATATCATTAGACAAATAATTTTGGATTAATTAGAATATTATTAGAATAATAGAACTATACAATATCAATTATGAGACTTAAACTGCATTGATTAATGAGCAATTTATTTTACTAAGAAGTATAAATTAAAAAAATTTAATTGAGAATAAAATAAATTGTTTAGACTGTAAAATTTTTAGAACGACTAAACGTAGTTCGCGGGGTATACTTTGATCTTTTTTTCCTTTTGAAACAAACTAGAGGGTTTAAAATTTACATGGCAGTTTAACCAGGCATCTATATCTATTTTGTACTTGATGATATCTTGTACTTGATGATAAAGTTTATAGTACGATGTTTGTTAACTACCTTCGATACAAGTGCTAAATGATTTTCAACAGAAGTTTTGCAGGTAACATTTATATTTTTAAATCATCGCACTTGAGACTATTAAATTCAGGAACAGTGCAAGAAAGAAATATTAGGTTTTATGGTCAAACATAAAACTGTAAACTTTAGCTAAATTTAAGATAAACTAAAAACTATAAATTGATGATTACGTATTGTCATAGTCGTTAAACGTTTATTAACACTTATGATTTGTACACTGAGCAAAAAACTTAGCTTCCAAAACAAAATGTAGAAATAAATATGCATTTTTATTTAAAAACATTCGAAATCATCAAAAAACATCACATGGGTCATCAGTATCAATAACTTTACAAAAAGACATTATGGTGATATTGTATTTTGTCAAGATTGAAACGAGAGACCAGACACTACAACGAAAGCGCACAAAGACGAGCAGGATTTCCGCGAAGAAAATCCACGCTCGCACGCGTGAAATTAAGAAAGCGGAGGCCGCTTTAATTACACGCACGCACTCGCGGTGGGCGAAAAAGTCACAAGGCCGTCTGGGGTATATAGCCATACGCACAACTTATATATACCGCTGCTGTGGAGCCTCGCAATTCGAGTATTATATATATGTATACACACACACACACACACACACACACACACAAACACACGGCGACGAGCTGCGGGCGAAAAACGCGCGGGCGGCTGAAACTGGAAATTTCTCGAAGGGGCGCGCCCATGACGCCGAAGGAGGGAAAAATCGCTAGCATATATATATCTACACACACGCACCTGAGGATAGAGCAAACCGGTCGGCAGCTGCGCCCGCTCCAAATCCAGTTTCGCAGGCGAGCGCGCGCGCGATCGAGCTCTTGGCGCTTTTGTGTCGGCGGATATAGGGGGAGAGAGAAAGAGAGAGAAAGAGAGAGAAAGAGAGAGAGAGAGAGAGAGAGAGAGAGAGAGATAGAGAGAGAGAGAGAGAGAGAGAGACGATGAACTTGTTGACATCGATAACGTCAAACTTAATTGCCGATAACTCCGCGACAAAGCTCGACGCTGAGCCGTGGAACTGTGCGAACGCGTGCGAGCACCTCCGTGTACACATATACAGGGGATTCGACGCGCAACGTGATTTATGAGTTTCGACAGGACACGAGACTCTATATATGCGTATGTCTAGTGGATAGAGTAGGGAATGATGTTCTGTTGACGTGACTTTTAGACTTTGCGTCGTTTAGCGCGTTGATATTGCCTTGCGAAAGATTTATTTACCCCTCGATATGGATATAGGAATGCGCGATTCTTGACTGGCATGGAATCAGGAACAAAAATATATTGAATTGTTATACGTACAACCGACTCGATATAATTGTTTTTTGTGTTATGTCTTTTTTAGTATCATTATATGGTTCTTTCGACCTAAAGCATTCTGAAATGAGATCGATAGGTTGGCTAAAACTTGTCCAATAGAATCTATTAAGGTCGAGATTCTCGTTTCAAGTCAAGGCTCTTGACTTAAATCTAGATTCCTGTGCCGTGAATCGCGACTCAGTTCAGATCAAGGGTCTTGAAATTTGATCTGAAAATGAAGCCCTATATATCGCTCACTCGCATACATAACAACTTGGGTTAATTGGAATTCTAAATTGAAATAGGATTAAATTATATCTTTAGTTCTCTCAAAAGTATTTAATTTATGCTAAATTGCATTAATTCTAATACGAATATGTACCTTGTTCGAATTATTCAATCAGAAGCATGTGCACGTGCTAGCTGCATAATATACAAGTAATTAAAGTCAAATTATAATCGGTATTATATTGTAATATATTTGAAACAGTTCTGGGAAAAAATGGAGTTGCTACTTTTTCTAAAAAGTAGTCATAACGCTGTAATATGTTATGTTGCCTCAAGATACTATTTTTGAACTGTATTTGTACAGTTTAATAAACAACTTTCCTTCTATTTATTTAATTTTCCAATAATAAAAATTCATACATCACCTAACATACATCTATATTTCATTTCTTTGCTAAATTATTATTGAAAACGCAAATAATTAAAAAAAGTTATTTATTTGTGTAAAAATATGTTCCAGTATTTTGATTTATACCATCATTTCAATTGAATATATGAGAATTTCCCAAGGCATTTTCCTTTTACGTCTTGAATAGAATAAAAAATATTTGTTGAAGGCACAGTCCTGAAATAAATATTTTTATATTTTTTGGCGTTTTTCATTGTAAAACAATAGGAATATGCTCGATTTGATAGCATAATTTTTTTCTGGCAATAAATAATTCGATTGTGAAAACAAAATTGAAAATAATATCTCTAGTTTGGTCCTGAACTCATTTAATAACGTTATGAATAATTAAAAAAATAAAAAATGTTTCTTTTAACCGCATTGACGCAAACGAATAAGTTATGGTGTAAAACTTTACCTTTAAGTACTAAAACACACATTTTTACTCACAATAGTATAGAAATAATATTACAAGCGACTCGTGTGTGTATGAGTTTTAGGCACTCATGTGTATAACATTGGCTTAAACTAGCGTATTTTTCCATGTGAAAAAGTCGACGAAACCGGAGTTGTATCATATTACAAGACGTTAATTTGTCACCGCACAAGTACACGTGGAGATTTAAAGCTGGCAGTGGCAGCGAAAGCTGCAATATTAAGCTTCCGCGCATATAAACCGTTGGAACGGCTCATAGTGAAGTTTGAGGTCATGTACGGGTATATATCGTTAGGATACATCTGCGGTCGACGTCGGCAGGGCTTCGATCGTCGATCACGCTCACGCACGCTCAGCCAAATCCCCACGCGTGTTTTCGCGACACCGCGGTTCCGGTGCATCCCGCCCGTCGGTGGGCTTCCCTCTAGTGTTACCGAAAAGGTGGTTGACGCACGCCCGATCGACCATAGGACCGGCGTAAGTGTTGCTCAAGCCAAAACCTCTATGTCTGCACAAGTTTCATTTGAAATATTTTTTGTTAGAAAATTTTGTTGTTTATTCAAATATAACGAAGTTATAGTGACTTACGATTGTCAGAAAGATCACGATTACAAAATTATCAATAACCTTGTGATTAGGAGAATGGGAACTAATAGCTTATTACTGAAAAAGAGTTACAAGGAGCTGCGTATTTTAGTAAAATAATTTTTTTTTTTTAATTTTCACGAAAACAAAATCTCCTATAGGCAAGAAAATTTTATTTACCACAACTTTTTTTATTAAATTATAAACATATAATTATATACCGCTGAATAAGACATTAACTGTGTTCGTATTACGTTAGGCAGTTAGCCTCAGCAAAAGGGAATCCTCAATGTAATTATGTTCAACGAAGTAGACCAGAGCCAAGCGAACATTTCACAAAGAGAAAGGACAAGAGACGGTAATGAAAAGACGCGACGTGCATGAAACATAATACCGTGCGCGTTATATGAAATTCGTGTAACAACATTTACGTGCGCGTGTAATTAATACGTACTTCTCGAACATTTTTACATGAAAAAAATTTAAAGCAAAATAAACCGCATGTCGCGAATATATTTTAATTAAAGTTAAAATTATGCATTGAATCTGAATAAATGTTCTAGTTCTTTATACTAATATAATTAAGTTGGTGAAAAAATTTTAAATATACGAGTTTATATTTAGTTTCATGCATCTTTGCTTTCGTTCGTTAATCCTTAAAATAACATAAATGGAATACCTTCAAAGTGTAATTTTACCTTAACAAAATAAAATTTGCATTTGATTTTGAAGCCGAAATCCGGAAGCTACTGTGTAAGGAAAAAAATAGTTAAAATGATTAAAACTCATGCAAAAGGCCGCCCTCCTAACGAAGAAAATAAAACAATCTCTCAATCAAAATTAAAGCGACGTTACTCCTAGACGATCTACAACCGGCTCTCTCTCTCTCTCTCAATCATACGCTGAAAATATCACTACACATATTCACAGGCTACGAGAGGATCCTCACTTCAATTCTTCTTCTTCGCCTTCTTCTTCTTCTTCTGCTTCTTCTTGCCAGTCAGCCCGTGTCCGTTTGCCTAATCTCGTTCACCTTCGAGAATTCCTGGAACGAGTATTGGAGGGACAAGAGAGGGACTAGGCATCAGCAATAAGTTGCCGATCTTTCGCCTTTGGCGTGCGCACGCGCGCTCGGCACTACTTATATATGTATATAAACTTCGGCTCTCGTTCTCCCTCCTCCCTCACGCGCACGTTTTCTTATACACATCCGTGTCCTCGTCCGTTCACGCGAGCCAAAATGAATTGTTTCTGCGTAAAAAAAGCATCGTTAAAAAAGATGCCGCGCGATCTTCTTCGCTCGCTTTCGGTCGGCTATATACCGGACAAGAAAGGCGAAAGAGGTGGTCCCAATGTGACACTGCGGACGAAAAATTGATGTAGATTACATTTTTCTTTATGAGCATTTCGACCGGTTCTTTTTTTTTTCTTCTTTGTTTCGATGCTTTTCGTCGCGTGAGAATATCGTATACCTAGTTTGGGAATATTGAATCATTGGGGCGTTCAATGTTTTGAACTGTTTCTCAAGTTTAATTTATAGCTGAGAAATTTTAATTAAATTTTTTTACGATACTTGGAAATATTTTAAATTCTTATCATGACTATAAATAGGTTTTACTACAACACTCTTTTTCTTTATAGTCAAATATAAAATGCTTAAATGCTAATAAAGACAACTGATTTTTTAATTTTACTAGAGATTTGAACAGCGCGCGTTGCGCGCCCTAACCTGAAGGACGTTTCGACTTCCTGACTTAAACGTATGCGCGCTACATGAGCCAATCACATAACGTTTATTTTGGCTTCACAACATCCGGTCATGACTTTTTTATATAGGGATTGATCTGAATTGTCAATCAACAGAAGTATTGGATAAGTATGCCGTTTTACAAAATCTACTATATGTCAGAAATATATTTTTATTTTTAAGTTTAGATTAATAAGAATTTCAATATTGTAATAAACTTCAACATTATATTTGAACTTTGGACTTGTACGTTTATTTATCTGGAGCTTTCAAAAGAAGCTCGATTTAATTACTTAAACCATCTTGTTGAGCATCTTTATAACAGGATAAAGCGTTAATTCGATACTTCCTACTTGGCAGTGCAAGATTTCATCATTGCTTCTTGTCTTGACAATGTAAAACACCTTTGAAAAGTGCTGTTAATATATAATAACTTGAGTAAATATGTATTTCCTTTCTAAATAACAAATACTGTACGAAATAATTATATAATAATGATTATTGAATCATATTTTCAGCACTGTATTTTGATTCATCAAACTTTTTTGCTATTCTTATTGAGAAATCTACTTAGTTCCATATAAATAGTGAACAAAAACGTACTATAAACCTATTCAAATTTTCATTCTTGTCAAAACTCGTTTCCGTTCTTCGATCTGATAAATAAAACTTTGCTCATCAAGAGACCTTTATAAATAAGATAAATAAATAATCATTAAAGGTGGAAGTGCGCGATATACGTAAAAACGACGTGGTACCAGCATCATAAACAGGAAATGAAGAGGCACGTAGTCAAAAAAGTTTTTACAACCAAGGATTTACTTCTTTTCTATATATCTGCTTTTTCTCTTATAAAACACTTCAAAATATTCAAATGAGTGAATGGCAACTAAAAGAAAATAGTAAAGGGACACAACGCTATAGTTGGAATAATATGGAAAATTTTAGCCGATTTTAGAATAGAAAATTTAGTTCGAATAATTCTGTATCGCTCTTATATATTTTAATTTATAATTTATCATTTTTTAATGTGGTTTGCTAAATTAAGCATCTCAACTTCCAAATAAAAATTTATTTATAAATCGTTTTTTCGCTTTAAAATGAATTCATCAGTTGAATTGATATCATGTGACTATGACGTCAAGATCTTTGCAAATTTAGAGGTGAGGTAGGTTAGCAAAGTAAATGTAACAATCCCTTTGATAATTTAAGCAATGGAATACCACATTGTGACAAGTGCCTATAAATTTTAACATACCTATGGTTGAGTAAGAGGTTGCATTAAACAGTATAGTGTATGTTTATAGTCAGAATTTAAATTCAGTTTTATTGTTTGTTTGGGATAGCAAGAATAATTAAATCTTTTAAAATTGTATCTTCTGAGTGTATGCCGGTTTTTGACTAACAAAACATTGAATTACAGAAATAATGCTTTGAATAAACATATTTTCGAAATATCTTGACGTTCTAATTGCATGACATCAATCTAAATAATATTTATCTTATATTTGGATAATTATTTGAATACTTTATAGTCGAAATAAAATTTGCATATGTAAGTGTATATTTAATCTTAAACTATTAGTTAAAATTAAAATTAATGCACTGATGCCAAATTTATGATATACTTATAAGTGATAACCAGTGAAAAACCGCGGATAATTGCGAGTATTTGCTGATTGCATACACTGAGAAACAAGTGTAGTAAAAATTATTAAATGTTTTGTAAAAATTACCATACTGTCTCGTCAAGCCACCACAGACTGTAAAAACCTAAAAAATTACCACAGGTTATAAGAAATTTTGGTAGAATTATGGTAAAATTTACAATACTATATTGTAAAATTTACTGTAAATATGGTAATTTTCTGAGACTTTATAGTCTGTGGTGGTTTTATAAGACAGTATAGTAATTTTTACTAAATTTTTTTTCAGTGTAGACACCTATTCATTGTAGGCTCTATTCAAAATTCCAGGTCTACCTATCCTTAGGTACTTTGACGCACTAGATGTGAATTCAGTAATATTTAATTTATTGATCTACAGTTTTTTTTAAATCAATCTAAAGTACGGAAAAATGCACTCTGAGAAAGTCATAATAGTTCCAAACTACATCCCCTAGAATGCATTTTTCAATATTTTAGGTTGGTTTTTCTCAATTAAAAAATGGAAGACGATGGATTTAGCGCATCAAAATATATAAGAATATGTAGGTCTAGTCTTTGGAACAGATAACTGTTTGTGTGCCTGTGTTATCAGTTGTAGTATACCGCTGATATGATATCAGTACATATGCACTGATTCAAATTTACAGTGTTATTTTGTGTTACCTCTATATTTAATTATAAAATTATACGTATAAAATACATGTAAAATAACGTGGCCGAATTAAGTATGCGGCCGATTTAGATATACAGTTACTTGATATTGATATAGTATGCATGATATTACTTAGAAAATAAACTTGAAAATAACTGTTTCAATTTAAAGTCTCATTTTAATTAAGACCTTGTATAAAATTAATTTAATCGACATTTAATAATTTTAAGATTTTAGAATAGTATATATAACTTTCATAGAAATATTACGTTTAAAAATAACTGTAAGAAACGTAAAAATAATGTTATTTTGCGATATGAATCCTTTGAAAGTATTTTTAAAGTACAACAAAAATTGTGAAAAACAAATAAAAATTATTCGTGAATCATGAAAATCTACTTCTTGTATATTTATAGCAATAGCTAATCTGTTCAACTTCTTTTACACACTGGCAATTAAACAAAAACGATTCAATTTTTCTCATTGTCTAACATTGAAGACGTAATTATTTTGCCGTTATCAAAACTATTTAGCTAATTTAATTCCCAGAGGGGACTTGCTAGATCTTTCAGGCAGAAAATATTAACGTGGGCGATTTTCATAATAGTTGGAAAAAATACCAGGATTAAAAGCTAAATCGAATCCTATATAACTATATAATCACAATTTTTCCAACAGCAGTAACAGCGCTGGTGCAAAACTCGCGTACAAACATATATCGCTAAATTTCCACGATGTAAAATATCTAACCCGGGCGCATTACTCGAGCAATAATCCTATACGCGGCTGTTGGCTGTGGAAGCTCTTGTAGGTGACGCGCGGCGTGCGGCGCAGGGGAATCCGGTCAGCTAGGCTGCTCCATCACGCGCCTCGTCGCAACCGGTTTTCCTTCCAGCAGCCCTGCGTCCTTTTTTTCGCAGCATCGATGCGCTGTGCTGGCAAGCGTGCGCGCAACCGAGCGCGAGGTTCTGTCCGCCTGTATATATACGTGTGGCCGGGACGCCTCAATTACCTAAAACTCGTCTTTTGCCTATCTGAAGCTGCGCTTACCTTACGTTTCTGAATCGTGTCTCGGTTCTAGTTGAATGGGAGAACGATGTAGATTATGATGTTTCTTACTACGACTACTAGATGTGGTAAAATCAGCTTGTGCATTAGTTCATGATTCAGGTTCATTTTCTCATCGTTTTGATCCTTAAATTAAAAGTATTCATTTAAAGAAAAATGAGAGAATCGTTTGTCACTTCGAAAATGATTATAGCCAAAACGTTTATATTATATCTTATTTTACTCCTCTCCCATAGCTATTAGAATAAATCCGATATAAAAATCCTACCAACGCTTTAGTGAATTTCACTGAAAAGCTTGAAAAATGTGGGTTAAATGAAGATGAAGTCGTTTGACCTCAAAACGCCTACATACTTGTTCATAATATGAAGTTGCCATTTAAAATTTTGGTAGTCGACTAGGAGATACATAATCATCAACTTAAAAAACGTACAATATGTATTATCACATAATCATTCATGAATATAGAACAAAGCTCATCTCAAATGTAAATTTACTTGTTTAAATTTTTAAATATCTGTACTTAATTACTTATGTGGAATGAAAATCTATCTTACATCATCTGAAGCTTGTCTTGCGATTAAAGTCGCTAACCTTTGCTTTTATAATTACGGACTAGAATGTATACAATGTTTCTTTCATGTTAAATAAACTGATGCAATTTTACTTGTTCAAAGCAGCAAGTCATCTAATAATATGGAAATAGTCAATATATTCCTTATGTAAATAATAGCTTCAAAATAATTGATACCTTATATCATTATTTCAACCATGATACATTGAGAAAAAAAGTTTTATGAAAATTAACATAATTTACAGTAAAATTAGCAATACAGTATAGTGAATTTGCTTATATTTCTAGCCAAATTTATTTGAAAATATGGTAATTTTTACAGGACTATAAGTCATTTTTTTACTAAAATTTTGGTCAGTGTAGTGGGAATTTGTTAAATATAATTTTAAAATTTCCATATATCTTACTTGGCAAAAATAAAATTTCAACATTATTATTTTTTTAACCAGTTTTACGTTTATTTGCCAAAATTGAAATAATTCATCATAGAGATAAAAAGATATTTAAAATGGTTTCCATTTTTAGTTAAAAAACTGAGGACTATGTAATCACTGATATCAGTCATAATACAAGAAATTGAGCTTTTTCAACAACCTGACTATACCACAGAAAAATTAATTCTATATTATATATATTTTTTCGATATAATTTTTTTACTGACAAATATCATGCAAAGTTTTCGTTAGTACGTTAAATTATATATAAAAATTAATTAAAAATATTTCATTATAAGTAAACTACAATCTAGCTCGTAGGTAGAGGGGAATAATTTCATAAACTTGATATAGACCTGAAAGAGATATACGCTTCTTTTTAGACGCAAGGGAGACGACGCGAAGGAAGACTTTTCACGACGACGAACGTGTGCGCGGAAGGAGAAACTTATAACTAACTCTCGTCGATCCCTCGGCCGAGTCTTATACCAGTGCAACCGGATTACCATGGACGTGCTCGAGCGCGCAGATGACTCACAGCAGGAGCAGCTTCCAGCAGCAACTGCTCGCATGGAAAAACAGCAGCAGCCGAGAGATAATCGATCCGTGCGCGCGAGCACTTGTATCGCCAACAGGAGATTTTCTCCCGAGGTGGAAGAAATGCGCAGGAGAAGCTTCTCTTCGCAACTTGTCCCTTTACCGGCGTTATCCAATGCGGAAACTTCTACGAAATTTGCAGGCAAAGAATTTACTATGTTACTTTTTTATGTTTGTTGTTGTGTAAGAAGTGTCTTTCAAGCCAGACTGTGTATATATATATATATGTAATTTGTTATTTTCAGCTTTTATTATTTCTATACTATTTTAAATACGTGAGCTTAAGTAAATCTTTCAGATTAATTGGATCCTATAAAAATTCAATATCATTGACGAGGTGACTAAGAAGACATTTTCAGTTAACTGTTTAGGGGTAAATACAAAATATTTAAAAATTGTTAATGCACAAGAAGGTATTTGAAAATAGGTTTCCATCAATCCTGTATAAAATGAAATCATTTGTATGACTGAAATGTCGGAAAACATGATTTGAATGAAAAGTAACGTTACTGTAATACAAAAGTACTATTATTTATAATTCTCGCTTCATCCACCAGGTGACGAGAGCCCTTGGATTAAATGGTTTTTGTCGACTCACAGCCAATGGATTTGCTCTTTGGAGAACTTACACCATAAAGGTTCCTTGGGCTCTTCAGCTGAGGAAGACTCAGTTGTCCCTTTGTTAGTCTACTGATGGACGGGCACGTCTCTGCATCCTCCGGTGCACTTTGTGCCGGACGCCAGTCAAGGAGGCATCAGTAGTAGAAAATTAACCCTACACAGCTGGCAAAGATTGATAGTCCGTTGTTAATGCCTGCTCATAAAAGACTATAATCTAGCTAACGGCTGAGAGTTTTTCCTACTTTATTTCAAATTTTATAAAAATGAAATATATTACAGTTCATATAATTAACTCTAAGTAGATCTTGATTCACCTTTACCAGTAATATAACTAAAATGTTGTAATAATGTTGAAGTATCATTTCCTTCATAACTATTTTGTATGTTGTGAGTCGATTTCGATGAACTTTACCTTCGAGGGGACGTTGATTAATTGTTACTTAAAAGTTATTGTAATATTAGATTAGCAGGGAGTCAATTGATTTAAAAAGTGTCCTTATTTGTAAAAATAATTTGTTAATTATTTTCAAAAATTTCAATCATATAATTGTTTCATTTCAAGTATCAATATATTTTATCGTTACAATGATCTCTTCGTCTTTAAGAATTTTCTAAGATGGATTACCGCGAGCTTCTACTTTTCCCAAAAAGACGTCCTACCAAAATATAGACGACTCGATTAAGGTAATCATACCCTATGCATCAGTACATTTCCGTTAGAACTCACTCGGACCAACTCTCAATTTACTTAATTAAAAACGGAATTTCGAACTGCCTCCATTCCTCCGCGACTACCGTCCACGAGAAATAAGGATCGCGCAATATCTTAACGACACCAAGGTCAAAACGACAGCCATACAGCAAGTTGCTATACTCGAGTGCAAGTAGTCCATTACTGCGGGTACCTCATACACTGTAATATCGCGTCGGGAAAATTACTCTCCTCTCTTTCTCTCTCTCTCTCTCTCGCTCTCTCTACATAAGCTCCCTGCGAAAAAAGCTCGGTAGTGCTGCTGTAGCCACTGCTCGCCGCGCCCCTGCGGCGCGTGCGTCACGCAGCGGGACTCGGAAGAAAAGTTCGTCCTCCTGCCCGTGCACACGAGATAGTATCGCAACGCTACCGATATAGGGGATAAACCTCTATATACCTCTGCTCTTGTATATACATATATATATATATACATCTATATGTACACGCGACACGCGAAAAATCGCCAAGTCCCATCTTGCATGCCGATTGCACGCATCGTCGACGCCTTTTTCGTCCCCGTATACGTGTGTGTGTGTGTGTGTGTCGTGGATCGCCACAGTTGGTATACATGCCGGAGGCATAATTAAATCAAGATTTACATCTCTAGCCACGCGCGCGCGCGCGCGTCTCCGTCCCTGCGAAATGCAAATCTTGCGACCGGTATAAATATAAGTGTGTGTGTGTGTACGTAGTGCGTCGTATTTATGAGTCCTGTATGCTCGTTTGAAGTTTCTCTGATCACGCACTAAGTTTCATGCATCTACTTTCACGCGCGAACTTTGCTAAGGAAGTCAAATGCGTGTGAGTACGGACTTGACGGTGTTTCAGTTTACTGCACTCTCGTAGACTTGTACTGGCAATATGGTATAATTATTATTATTATGGTTATTATTATTATTATTATTTGCAAAATATTTTGAAAGCAGAATTGCTCTATATATTATAAATATCATCAGTTACTCTTTATCTAAAATATAATAAACTTAAATTTTCACCTAAGTTATGTAACAATATTACACGGAAAACTTCAAAAAAACTCACTTTGCAAATAAAAATAATTTTCTCTCTAGTCAATAACGTTAATGTTTATCTAAATATCAAAAATATTCCAGACGAAGCTTTATCTAGTTTTACAACTATAAAAAAAAATAAGGAAACAGTGCAAAATGGCCCAAAGTGAATGGAAGTTATATGTATAAGTATAACAATATTTTTCTCCAATCCTCTCGTAGCCACTCATCCCTGAACAACCATAAATACATTTTACCGTCGCGCAAACACGAGCGTGGAGAGGCAATGCATAAACAACAAGGCAGTACACGCGCAAGCGATCGACCCTGAAATAATCGAGCGTATAATTGTCTTCTGGATTGATTGCAAAAAACCTGGCGAACTTTCCAGTCGTGGCCCCGTTATCTCGCGAGCCTCCTTTCTCTCCTCCCTCTTATACCACGCGGCGAACAAAAGCTCGTAAAGCTGAAATTATTTCTTCTTCTCTTTCTCTCTCTCTCTCTCTCTCTCTCCCACAAGGCGCGAAACGATACGAAGTTCATCTGTTTCCCTCGTGTAATAAACGACGATGACGCCGCCGCTTGCGTGCACACCTATTTTCTGCAACTTCACTTTGCACGCGGTATATAGTTCGGACAAAAAAAAGGGGAACACACACGCTCGTAGAGGGAGAGAAAAGGAATCGACGCCGGACATGCGCGCCGTAGTCCCCTTCGCCCTTACATACATATATATATATATACGCCCACAACGAGCAACGAAGCATAACGAAGCCGGAACTCGGCTCTCCCGCGCCCATTTATCTGCTACAGTACTAGTTGTATAGGTAGGTATATATATATATACACGTCGCGCTGCTTTGCTTTTACCGCGCTGCAGTTTTGCGTTTAGGTGTGCATGCACGTGACATGAAAGTCCGCCCGTTGCTGCGCCTTATACCCTTTCCTTGGTTCGCGTGCGTATTATACACGCGGCGGGAAAGGTCTCTATTTTAGAGCGGCACTGTGCACCAAGCTCGGGGTGATCGACCGTCGTTGCTACTAAGTACTATCGTTTCGAGCGGTGGGGAAAAAAAGAGGGCGAAATGCGCGTAAGGCGCGGCCGCGAATAGAGGATTGTTTTCCTTCAGGTCAATGGTTGTATAGTTTATTTTGTAAATTAAAAACCAGCAAAGTTTGATCGTATACTTCTTGATGCGAGGCTGGATCTTACTGGGTTGTATCCAGCATTGTTTTCTCGCTTTTTGAGGAAATCAATGTTGTAAAAAAAACTAAATTTAGGTTTTTCAGGTACTTTTCTTAAATTCTACATTTTTTTAATACAAACCCAAAGTATGTCCATGTTTGTAACGAATTTATTTTTATAGACAAATCAAACGAATCGAGGGAATTATGCATGAACACGTATAATATACGTGTAATGTCTGAACCTTGTTCAAACTAAATGGTCCTAATGCTATTTTAAGATAGCTCGACGTGAAACAGCCCTTGAGATTATACGAAGGGGATTCATTAATAAATCGTCAGAATAATGTTTCCGTCCCATTTAAGGTGACAGGTTTATCAAATCCTCGCAAGAGATAAATGACGAGTTGAAGTCAGCACAATCGCGGATTAAGCCTATAATAAAATTACGTATTTGTTTACTTATTGGTCAGTATCTCTATAATTTGTATCATTATTCGGCAGACTTTATTATAAAAAATAAATATAAATAGTGATTAGCTTTATAAAATATTGTGTTGTATAAATGTTATAAAATATTCAAGAGTTTCTATTTTTTGTACTTTAGCATCGCAGATAAAAAGGAAATTGGTTACCGAGCAACTATACAATAAAGAAAACAGCGAAGATCCAAGGAAACAGCGTCGATTAATTGCAGCTGTTCCCATATACTATACGTAACATGTTTTCGAGTACGCGACGATACAAATAATAAAAAAAATTCCATTTTCGCGACAATGAATCATTAATAAAATTCGGGCGCGCAATGAAGAAGTGCGTACGCGCACGCTGCAAGGAGAGCTGCGCATTCGGAGCAGAGGCGCAGAGTCGCGCGCGCGCAAAGTGCAAAACAATAGCCGCATTCTTGATTCGAGCCCATTTAACATTGGCAGTGGCCTGTTTATCATCATCGCACAGGCCGAGCTGAGAGAGAGAGAGAGAGAGAGAGAGAGAACGCATCGTCGCATAATAAACGATCTTAACCTTCGCCTCGCTTGTGTACACACGAGCGCGCTTATAAAGAGGCGCGCGGGCGAGCGGGCAGAGCGGCTGTCTGCATGCAAGGGGGAGGAAGAAGAAGAAGACTATTTTCGGCTTCTTGGGCTCTGAGCGCGAGCGCGCGACTGTATAGCGCGTCGACCGAGACCCATAAGCGAGCTATGGAAATATCCCATTATATGTTGGGGAATGCAGCGAACGCGAATGGACTGAAATTCCGTACGTCAACGTGTATGTGTGTGTGTGTATATATGCTTAGCGGACACGCCTTTCGGCCATTGATTACAGAGTTGTTGCAGTTCGTCTGGTTGATTTTAGCTACAAAATTTTTTGGTGTAAAAAATTTTTAATGAAAAACACTGAGGCATACTGAACTATAAAAGTTTGCAAGGAAATTCACTAGCTTGGTTGGCCGACAAAAAATAAGTTCACCTGTTCCTTTTCTGACCGTAAGCTCAACGGTATAAGGCTCCAGTGTATGAGTAAAGAACTAAGTAAAGGCGCTATGGATAATGACGTTGTTTTGCTTCTGTTTTTAAAGAAAAATTATTTTAACAGAGAATACGTATGTAGCTCACGTGTCAAGTGAAATAATTAAAGCCACAGAAAGGAAGAGCAAATTGTAATTATTTGAATGAAGATGAAGAATTCATAAAAATAAAATTTGCATTTTGGTATTTAAATTTATATGTGATAAACTTATTTAATTAAATATATATGAGACAATTTAATAGTAGTTACACTAAAAAAAGTAAAAAACAGACTAAAATGCGTTAAAAAATTTTAAAAACCTCTTGAAATGTTTACAGCATGCATATTGTGTGTTGGAATACTGTGGAAATTTTAATATGTTTATGAATGTGAACTGTAGTCAAAATTGTTTTTTAGTGTTTCTCATTATAATGCGTGTTATAGTTGCGGACTAAATCAAATTGACCCAAACTTTGGTCTCGCACAATATTAAATGTTGTA
Source organism: Torymus texanus (assembly GCA_036873485.1). Classification (NCBI taxonomy): domain Eukaryota; kingdom Metazoa; phylum Arthropoda; class Insecta; order Hymenoptera; family Torymidae; genus Torymus; species Torymus texanus. The sequence goes on along the minus strand of JAYJLV010030394.1, from coordinate 5,658 downwards.
TGCATATGAATAAAACAAAAAATTTTCTAGCACATTTCATAGCAACTATACATGTAAAGCAATTTGCTATGTAAAAGGTCTTTTCAAAATTTTGTTTGTACCCAACTATTCGATCTATACGATACGTAGGGAAAGGTATAAAATTATGCAAAATAATTGTTTATCAAGTGAAAATAAAACTAGTGACATAAGTATATCCTCTCTAGTTTTCGATTAAAGTTTAAATTTTACAAACCACAAAAAATGCCTATGTAAATTAATAATTTTTTCAATTCACGAATATCGAACCACTAAACCTGCCTATATTGCCGTTTACAAACTTTCTCACATGCGCGTCGAAAAAGAAATGTCACCGGTGCGGAGAACTATAGGCATCTCAAACTCGGGAGAGTTTTCTCCAGGCGGAATTAAAGGGGTAAAAGAGGCTTTTGAAAAGTTGATTGATGGTAAGCCGCCATTGGAGAGCTAAGAAGACACAGGCAGTCGGGAGCAGTCGTCATCATGAAGGAGGAAGGATGTACGTTCCACAAGAACGCGCGCCATGGTAGCAAGACAGCGAGAGAAGGAGGTAGGAGGAGGAGAGGAGATTTGATCGAGTTAAGCTGCATACAAAGCCGCGAATGTGCCATAATCGTCTCATTGTCCGCCCGGGTACGTCTGTACGGGCTGCGCTGTACGGCGGCGGCGTTGGTATTAATGTCCGTTGAATGGGACGACGCGTCGCTGGAAACTGATCGTGAAAACGACCGCGTCGATGATATATTCAAACGGTGCTAATGGCTTGACATTCACACTTGCAAAAGGACTTTTTGTGCAGGCGAACTCGCGCAGCTTCTCAAAGTTCGCCCTGTGTGTGAAGGCGAACTGTTAAAGTGTATACATACGCATGATGAACGAAGCGAGTACGAGCATTGGTCGAGCTCGCGTTCATCGTTTTGGTTGATTTAAGAGGATTCAATTGAATTATTAGCCCTGCTGGAGTCAATGCGAGGAATGTACGTTACATGTTGCCCGTTATGAATTGCCATCAATTAACTTGTTATATTGAATGAAGAGACTTTTCGCATCGATTATATAAAGATTTTTCATGCATGTGCTATTTTGAATTTTATTATAAAATCTACTGAGATAATAAATGAATTCACATTATAAATTGTTTGAGAGACGTTCATAAAATAAAGAAATATTTTTTTGTGCAAGACAATATTAATTAGCTGATATAACTTGATTGTATTATCCATAATACAATCATTGGTATCCTTTCGTTCGTAGATATCTTACTGTAGTAAATACAACGAAGTTTACATATTTAACATACGGGTTATTCATCATGTACTTATATTCGTATTCTTATAATGGCTATTTTATTATACTTCGAAATTGATGAGCAATTTCTTTAAAGCTGTGGATGCCTATTGTTGTCATCAACTATAACACCGTATTTAATTAAAATTATTTTGTAACTCGTGTATTGTACGTTGAAACGACTTTAGATAATTAAAAAAATCTAAATGCTATATATTATGATCATAATAAGATTTTTATTTTTGAAAAGTAGTACTTTGAGTAATTTTCTTTTTTCTATAAAATTAATTTAACATATATAAATAATGTGTGATATTTTTGTAATGAAAAAACTGCTTAGATCATTTTACTAGTTATGGATTTTTCTACTTTTATTTAATGAAAGTGCTGAAAATGTCCTCTTTTTTAAAGATATATTATGTATTCTAAAAAGATTCCACAGAAAAATTCAAAGACACAATAAAAGTAGAAAAAATAAATTGGAATATAAATTTCAGAATTTATTTGCAATTTTTTTTTTACTTTATTTCAAATTTCAATTATATTCCTAGAAATTAATAAACATTATTTAATTCCAAAAATATTAAACAACTGTAGAAATAGTTCGCGTTTCGAGTTTTATGGAGCGTTATACACTCTACTTTGTACCTTTTTTCATATTCCGATATTCTAAAATATATTCCATCGTTGACAGTAATGCATAATTCACAAGTATTACTTTTTTAGTCAGTAAATATTTTATATATGTCAGTAAGTATTTCAATTGTGCAAGCATTACAATAAAATGAATTAGCATGAGTGATATTACAATAAAAACATTTTTCTCGTATCTACTAGTAAAACAAAACTACTATATGCGTACCTTTGGGCAACTGTCAGTTGGAAGTCTATATATATTTGATTCTGGTCGACAATATTTATACTTCGTGTTTTCATAAATTTGTCAATTTTTTGTTCTTGTGCATGATTGAAGAAAATCGGACAATAAGTAAAACAACAAAGCATACATTTGAAGACTGGAAGACGCCATGGGTCTTATCTTTTTCTTAAATATTTACCACGTCAAAGGCAAATGTATACACGGGGGCGCAGGAAAGAAAGAGAAAGAAAGGGGACCGGAGCAATAAATCACGAAGGCGTATAAACGTTGCTTCCTTTAGACTTGAAAACACGCGCACGCTCATATAAGACTTTATTTATCACGGCGCCTGTAGCAACTGTGCTAAGGAAATGTTTTCAAATTTCTGCACATCTTTATCTCAAAATAACATTTCGCTTTAAATACTATCTGCTCACTAATATTAGGTAATGAATTTCATAAAATAGAATTTTGGAAAACTATTAATAAAAAATTAATATTTTGTTGTTCAGATATTGTAAATATTATAAGTAAATGTAAAGGGCTTAAATCCTGTTAAATTAATAAAGAAAATCTTGAGATTTGCATTCTGTCTTCAATTCATTTTTATTTCTTCAGATTCTCAGGTAAGATATTTCGAGATAAACAACGATATTTTTTTTATAAAAATGTCTTATCTTTTAACCCTTTGCTTGAAAAAAATACACATATTATAATTATATCTAAGCGCCAATTTGGAACAATTGAGATTCTTTTTGAGTTTGAAGAGGTAATAATAAAGATGCAGTTACAATAAAGACAATACATAACAATGTTTATAATTTAGTAGTAAAATATAAAGCTACATTTTTCTTGAAAAAAAAAAAACTTTATAGCTTTAAATAGTTTGTTTATAAAAAAAGTCATTTTTTTCAACCTGGTCCTACAGAAAGATTAAACGTAAAGCAAGAATTTAAAACGCAGAGTAACGGGACATTACTGACGAATGTATGTAGCATAGAAGTCATAACAAGATGTTCTTCGCATATTAGAATTATTAAAATTTGCGTGAGGGCTCAGATATATGTTGAGCAAGATGTCAATTTGAAACTAACAGAATTATTCTGCCAAGGTTCGAAATCGAAATTTAATAATGTACACCACAAATCAATCGATATATTCCTGAATGCTAAAATGATATAATAGAAAAGGCTCCGCTACTTAAAGTTTTCACTGACTTCTATAAAGATTATAACGGTACTTAACCCAATCAGTTCTTTGACCTACCAAAAATTACGTTTTTCTTGTGAATCGATAGAACCTTTATGACACAATAAGGTTCTAAGATAGGACACGTAGAAAATGAAAATCTTGGTATTACGTGTTTGATCAAACTCATTTGGCTTTCGTTCCTACCAATCCGTGAATCTCGATCGTTTGTTTACATTACTCGAACAATGTATTCTAGGCGCAAGGAGAGTGCAACTATCGTCATTGGAAAGTCGCGCTCGATTCAATTTTGAATCAGATTCTCTCGGCCCGTCGAACCGCGCATACCCGTAATAAAACATTTGTTAAAATCGTGTAACTACACCGTACAGCGCAGTATAGTTACGCTCGTGCCGTTCACAAAAAGCAGGGCTCTCGATCAATCCGATTTCTTCCTGGGGTTCACAGCTCGCCCTGAACACTCTGAAGTTGAAGGTCTAACGTAGGAGCAGATAATCGAGTGAGCGGCGAGAGAAGTGCACACCTCCTCCGGTAAGATAATACCTCTTCATAATTCCCGTCAAACATTCTTTTGTATTTTCGGCTCGCAGTCGGTCTTGTGTTCATCAATAATAACTTGTATTTTTAGAATATACTTCGTTATTATTTTATATGTAACTGAGGTTATTCTTCATTTCTCGACTTTATCCTAATTTTATCCTGGATATCGTAGCCCCCGTGGGATTGTCATACCGATACGACGACTACTTTAGAGTTGCTATGTGCACTGCGACTAGCTACCACGAGTATTAGCATATTTCCGGCAGTCGGAGAAGTTGAGTTTGGCCACGAATTCAACATTTGTAACCAGAAATTAGGGACGCGATACCCCAGAGTGCTTGTTGTAGAAGCAGCATCCTACAGCGTTTTAGAGATTATGCCGCGATATTAAATAAAATTTTCTCATTTTGTTCTATTACAATAAATATTATTTCTATAAATTACTACCACGTATTCTTTGTTTGTTATTATAAAATGTATATCTATAATTATATTTTTTATTTAAGAAATTCTTTTTTCTGTTTATTATCGTTTTTTCTTAAGTGCCACATTTTTCCTAGGTCTCCCCTATAGGGTAGACATGAGACTCGTTGTACCATCCTTCGTTACTATGCCTTATCTTTTGCCAAAAAGATGGTGAGTAAAACACAGTGTTTATAGAAATCGTTGTCAGCAAAAGTTTGTATATTAATATTTGGAAACGCATCGTCATTCTTCGCAGAAAATACATACATTTGAATTAATCACGATATAAGTTCCAATCAATAAAACGGATTTAATGAATATCCAATAAGTTATTTTTATTTTCTTTCTCATAGACCTACAGACTCGATCTGCTAAACACGGACCAAGACTGTTACTCTTTACTTCCTACCTAAATTAATCGGATTATTCTAGTTCAATGCTTTCCGAATCCAAACCGTTCAAATAGTCTAAAAAACATTCGTGATCTTGCACCGGTCGATCTCCTGCAAAATCACGGTGTGTAACACAACACATCACACAGTGAGTGTAAATCGCGTCTTGAGAATCCTTGCCGAGGGCCAGCCGTCGATCGGCTAATTGCTTTCACACGAGAATGTACACGAGAACGTTGGAGTGTCGAGTTCGCGCGAGTATCTGCGTCCGCAATCTTTCTTTTTTTGTGCAGCGGTTTACTCTCCGCCAGTTAATTAATAGCGGTTAATTATGTTAATTGGCGCAATTGGCCGCGCATTGCCTTGCATTCCTCCCTGTTTACGCGTGCGGTTGTGTATGTGTGTGGGTGCGTGTATGTGTGGACTGTGTATATAAATAAGACACTTAGAAATGTCTGTCTGCTCTTACTTCTTTACTAATTTGATGAATTGATAATGGTAGACCCTCAAACCTTCATTTATATCCCGCTGTGCATTAATCGTTCATCGCATTGAGCGTTCAAAGCTTTACTTTTTTCCTCCTGCACGTTTTTATAGGACCTATGAGACCGTATTCGGGTTTCTTTGGGTAATGCATGATTCAGTAAATAGTAAAATAAGTCTTCACCGATAACTAGCACTGATTGTAGCTATCAATATCTTTTTTTAAATGTATTAGTATAGTACCGAAGTACTATTAGCATTAAAAACTAGTATCCCCCGTTATGCAAAAACTTCGTTTTTCCATTATAGGCACGACCAAACTGCTCAAGAGAATCTTGTATTTTATTAGATTGAAAATTGGATCATTTCAAATAGATGTAATAATTAGTTTTATTAGAGAAATAG
>JAYJLV010030383.1:0-29847 GCA_036873485.1 Torymus texanus | reverse complement strand
TATTCACTAATGTTACGGTGGAGCAATTTTAACTAATCTTTAGTGGTTTTTTCACTAATTCAACTTTAGAGAGTATATTTAAAATATTGATTGTATATATCTTGGACTTCCCTCCAATATAACAGGTCACTTTCCTAATCAAATTTAATAGCGACCGTTGTTGACACGTGAAAAATTATTTTTATCCACTCATACGCATTACGCACAACAATTTATTAAAGGAAAACCGTCTGAATTATCATCATTCTTCGATAGCTTTAATATTCCGATGTCATTGTCTCTATACTATTATCACTTTTACATCCACAAGAGCAACAAGCAGTTGACCTGCTAACACGCGTCGAGGAAAGTCTGCCTTTCGACTTCTATATATTCTTATATCGCCCGTTACAAGCGTATAAAAGAAAAAAGAAAAAACATAAAACCTCGTCTTCTCCCCTTATTCGGTTTCCAATCTCCCTCGCTCTGGTAGCCAATAACCCACGCAGGATGTGCGAATGAAAACGTATATACACGGGGATTCCACGTTAAACGGTGCCAATAAAGTGACGGTGCAAAGAGCGATAAATGCTTTTCGTTCCTTATTCAATGCAGGGGTGACTCTGGAAAGCCGCATTGAAGTCGGTACACTATGTGACAAAGTGAAAACTTTTTTCCAAAAATCAAATAATTTTTTATAGAATCAAGTAAATTTTATAATTCGGCAAATTAAAGCTAATATAATGTAGAATTAAGAAATAAATATAAATATAAAAAATTTTTCAATGCGCAACCTTGAAATTGTAGGTCAAAGTTGATAAAAAGAAGAAAAAATTGTACTTTCCTCGGCAAAAAGCAGTATCAAAATTTGTTTTGATTAAATACATTTTTTGTAGATTTTTGGATGACTTAAACGATCATTGTATACATATAGTTTTGAAAGCTATCACGAGAAACTAAATTGAATAATGTTCTCCACTTAATGGTGTTGCCAACCTAAATTTTGAGAAAAAAAATAGCGTGTGCGATGGCTCCTTTTTGAAGCGCACGCCGAGTTGACCCCTTTTTCAAGCGGACGCTGAGATGATTCCGTTTTAATCCGGAGCAACGATATTATATAATTTTATTTATATCAACGTTGCTTTTTGATTAGAAAGTTGTTCAATTAAAAAAAAAAATATTATTACATGTAACAAAGGCAAAAAAGCTGTTAAAATTTAAAGGCTTTTTTTCGATAATTCAGAAACAACAGAAATTTTTTGCATCGATGATCGTTTAAGTCATCCAAAAATCTACAAACCATGTATCTAAAATAAATCTAACTTTTTTCTTTTTTTCATCAACTTTACCTACAATTTCAAAATTGCGGGTTAAAAAATTTTTTATGTTTATATTTTTCCATTAATTCTATATTATATTAGCTTTAATTTTCCTTATGAATCATAAAATTTGCTTGATTCTATCAAAAGTTATTTGATTTTTGGAAAAAAGTTTTCACTTTATCACATAGTGCGCCGTTGCGTTTGATTGCGGCGATGCGTGGGAGGATTTTCGAGGTGGGGGAGCTGAGTTTTTTTTTTCATCAACTTTACCTACAATTTCAAAATAGCGCATTAAAAAAATTTTTATATTTATATTATTCCTTAATTCTACATTATATTAGCTTTAATTTGCCTTATGAATCATAAAATTTGCTTGATTCTATCAAAAGTTATTTGATTTTTGGAAAAAAGTTTTCACTTTATCACATAGAACGCGGTAAAGGAAAAGTTTTGTTCAAATGTTACAATCGCGTCCTCGATGGGTATATTATACGTATGAGGAAATAAATCCCCCATAAACTAATAAACCGTGTACACATAAACATTAGACGGTTATAAAATTAAATTAACACAGAGTTCTTAGAATAATTAACTAATTTTAACGTCAGTTTCAAGATCAAGGAGAATAATATACAACATTTCAGTACACGTATATCTTTACCGAATTTTTCGCCCCCACACATTGAGCTATATATAATTCGTCCTCTATTTACACCGTTGACTGAGCCAAATTATCTAATTACCTCCCCCTTATATCCTCGATTTTTTTTTCTTTTTTAGAAAACAAACGGGTTCGTTCCCCCACATTGCCTGCGTTGCCAAACTTCTTTTTATTTGTATATACTTATATATACCAACGACACCTTGTCACGCGATGTTTGAACAAATGTGCTCGCACGAAATAAGAAAGAGAAAAAGACGTAAGCGTAAGATAACGGGCCTCAAAAGTCTAAAAATAGAAACCGTTGATGTTAAAGATGACAGTTAAAGTTAATTTGATAATGTACGAAAGAAAGAGATTAAATGAGAAAGTGGTTTCTGCTGCTGTTGTTCATTGTGAACAATATATTTATTGAGTATATATTTGTTAAGTAAATGTACGAAAATAAATTAATATTTTAACTTTCGTTTCGAGTATGACCAGACCAGACATTTAGTATACAAAAATAACTGTTGAAGAAGTTACGTATAAAGCTCACGAAAAGTCATACATTGAAAGTGGAACATATAGCATCGATCGGCTTTACAACTCACTTTGAGCATATCAATATGCGCGTTCGCTTCGCGTTTGCCTTTCAGCAACTATACTGTAAACAATGCCATTGCTTTTAGAGACTGTGCGCAGAGTTTCGAGATTACAGTGTATGTATACACTTTATACTCGACTATTTGTCGAACTACTACAATGAAATTTCGATGCTTCAATGACAACGATTTTCTTTTTTATTGCGAAAAAAAAGGATTCATTACAATCGTTTTGTGAGAACAAAATTTATCAAAATATTGTGCGTATGTATTTTTGTTCATCGTTGTAGCATTTGAATTTGTTGATATATTATTAACGGGTCAAGAACGCCAAGACAATAATATTGAATGAAAGAAATTTTAGAGGGCACGTCTCAAGTTTACATGTCTACCAATACATTAATTGACGCAGAAGAAATAATTATAATTCTAAATGCGATTAAGCTGATAATGATATTAAAATATAAATTGACATTCAGAGGAATGAGTGAAAGCACAAGGCGTGATCTGTTGAAATTCTAATAAATGTTACACTTTGCTAAAATTTGAAGTTATATGCGACACCTTTCAATAGAGCTTGTCTGTGCAACTAAACGGGACAGTCCATGAAAATACTAGGTGTAGTGCTAAATAGTACGATTTCATGGAGAGAGCAATCCAATGCAACTTCTAAGAAAAATTGTGCTGCCTTAGCTCGTCTGCGTAAGTAGACCTTCTTACCGGCTGCTACAAAGATGACACTTGTCAAAGCCTTCATTTTCTCCTATTTCGACTATGCAGCGGAACTTATTCTGGATTTGTCCGACGAGTTAGCTCTGAAATTATCGAGATGCCAAAATGCTGCACTTAGATTTATGACAGGTACCAGGATCTATGAAAATATAACCTCTGTTTATAAAGAGCATGGAATTCTGTCATTCACGACCAGACGGGACTATCTCGTCATTTCACTACTGGCATCGATTTTCAGAAATGGAGAACCGCTTTATTTATATGAGGATTTACAATTTCGAGAAGCGGACAGAGCGGGAAGCAAACGATGCTCACGATTGGACCTCGAAATCCCAGAATTTAAAACCGAAAGTCTGCGCTTCTTCTTCAAAATTAGAACTGCCTACCTATATGGTATGGACTCCCCCACAATTTGCGATGTTTTTATACGTGAGCATGTTTTAAGAAACTGTTACACGAATTTTACTGTAATAAAATGTAGCATTTTTTTTATGTTCTTTGCGTTTATTTGCGTGAATTTTTATCTATTTATTATTTATTTATTCTTTATATTATATGCGTTCTTGTGCATTTTAAAAAATTTTCTTTTTTATTTTAATTTTTTAATTCTATTTTTTTTTAATTTTATCTATGTATGCGTATCACAATTTTTCCATGGATTTAGCAAAAAATGTATTTTTTAAACTGCAGGTTATCTTGGGCCCAAAGCCCTTAGCCAATAAATAAATATTCTATTCTATTCTATTCTAATGAATATATTTATGATTGACTTTATGGGGCGCTTACTTATTAACAATTTTACACTGGTGAGTACACAGAAACAAAAAACAATTAAATCAATTGAATTAGTGATATGATAATTTTATTTTTCAAAAACTGTAAATTCTATTTTAAAAAATAGAGATTTTACATATCAAAATATAGATTCTATTGATATTTTTGAAGGTAATAGAAACACAAGAAAGCTTCCCAAAAGATAACCCCTTTCAAAAAATGTGGCGTTAAAAAAGATTTTGTGATGTTATTTTCATTTGTACTTGAATACAAAATTATTTTAGAAAAAAATAACGTTTACGTTGTCACAAGATAACGAGAATCAAAATTAATCAATTATTCTAAAATTCGGCAGAAACGTAGCATTTTAATATTTTCAAACTCAGTCCGTTGCCGAAAAAAGTTGGACAGTTGAAACGGAAGATGTTGGCACTTAAAATTATTGTTTGAAAATTCTCAAACAGCTTTTTCTCATAGAATTTGGATTGGATGGAAAATTTTAACTTATTGATATATACATAATAATGTTTGTATTATAATGCATTATAATATTAGACCACACTCCAATCAATTGGATAGTTTTTCTTTTTTTTCTGTATAGCTTTATTACGCCAAAATCTTTATGTTTGTCAGCAACGTAAGAGTATCTTATCTAATAACTTCGAATGTTACAAAAATTTCACCGACTAAACAGTACAGATACATTTTAAAAATAAAACAGCAGATTATTTTCTTGGAACAACTAGAGTCTTTCTTCAATTTGCATAGACTCGAATACCCGAATACAGCCCAGATCCACTTTACAAACCAAACACATCTAATTACATATGTCACGATCTACCACCCATCCTCAACTAAACGATAAAATAAAACGCTCAGTCGATTCCAAATTCATAAAAGATAAAACTTAATCGAATCTGAATTCACACGTTTGTTCTATACAACACTTGATCGGTAATTAAATTGCATCACAAACATATGGTTATTAGCCCTCCCCCGTCAGGGATTTTCCTACAAAGAAACAACGGCAACGCTGGTTTCTTTTTTTTTTTTTAATCTAAGATGACGCGTCTGGTGAATAATTGTGTCACGTGCGGTCTCGTCTTCTTCTCTCCTCTCTGTTCAATTAGTTGCGTGCGCGCGCGCGACTTTGTTAATACGGCCAATTGCCGCGAGGACATACCTAACCTGCTGCAGCCGACGCGTTACTTATTCGTGAGCTTTCGCGAAGTATGGTCGCACGATTTGCTGCTGTTGCTGTAACCATATGTTTAACTGTCAAGGTTGCGTGGAGGGTTAGGTTATTACGCAACCGCGCAGTGAATGCATTTTTGCGAAAGTATAGGTATTGAAATCAGCGTATTTGGTATAATCGATGGTTTTGAATATAATTTTAAGTTAACATAACAAGACAAGATTAATCTTTCCTTTTTTTATATTTTACAGCTATCTTTACTTCTCTTGGTGTTTGCTTTGTTTTACTTATTTTCCTACGCTGATAGTTTATAGAATTTGCTCATAGTTTCAAGAACTATAATTGAATTTTCACGTGTACGACGTAATGACGATTTGCCAATGCGTGTATATATATATATATATATATATATATATACACACACACACACACACTATTTATATTAACTTAATATTTTAGATTAATTTTGTTGTTCTTAATAGTGAGCAATGACTAACGGGAAAGCCAAAAACATAATAAATTATTTTTAATGAAATGTTTAGTCAAATTACTAGCAGATTATGAATTTTTTAGTAACATAAAGCGTCACAAGTTGTTACGAAATAGACGCGTACACGAATTCCCTTGAACTTTAAAACAGCCAGTTGCGACGAATGTCGTGTGCTTTGCTAATATTTTGATAATTTTACAAATGCAACTGCCGTATTGTAGATCTTCTCATTGATTTATCGTATTTACCTTTATGACGCGCGGCCATTTCATTCTTTCATGAGCAAATCGGTAATTTTATACAGTTTATCTCTCCATAAATTAAATGCAAGCTGGAAATTTTTTTTTCGTATGGAATCTCCGTTCATCATAAAAATACCGACTGTCTTATTTCCTCTTCATTTTTTATCAATTAAAATCGTGTCTCTCTAGTTCTTTTATTGTCCGACTCAGTGTCGATTAAATTAACGAGCCCAATAAAAATATATAGTCTATTTCTTATATACTTTTTCCACTTCGTATAAGTGGATGTATACATACAGTTTAAGCCAAAGTTTGTTTTGCGCTTGAATTAGGGAACAAATAAACTAAAACAGATTTTATAATCGTTATCGTTATCAAATAAAAATATTGGTTTGAGATTTTAAATTGGTTTCTTAATTAAGCTAATCACATGAAGTTTATACAGGGTGTGTCAAAAGTCCCGAGACTGCGAGATAACTCGGCGGGAATGCATTGTCGGAAAAAATGTTTCAGGCAAAAATTTTTTTTCTTTTTTTTTTCAACTATGGTCAAGGTCAAATTTAAGGTCACCGTCAGGAAAAATCCTAAAACTTTTACCTGAAACATTTTTTTCCGAAAATGCATTCTCGATGAGTTATCGTGCCGTCCCGGGACTTTTGACACACCCTATATAATGATACCAAAACAACGTTTAAATATAATTAATGAGAGAACTGTGGATTTCCATACATACACCCATGAATAATTATATCGCCCAATTCTTTTTTTATATTATATATATTTATACCTTTTTACATTCTTTTATATATTAAAAATATACAATTTTAATTTTCAGACTAATAAAGCAAATTGAAATAATAAAGCTTTATACATTAATCTTTATTTAATGATGTCATGGTATTAATACTTCAAACACTACCGCGATACTGTCATGATATAGTAAAATACGCAATTCATTTTTCTCTTCGACGCAAAAAGCTGAGTCAGTTATCGAACATTATAATAAGTATTGCAAAAAAAGTATAGAAATTTAAGGCATATCCCAAAAATGTTTCCCAAAATCATCAATACAGTGGTACAATCTAAATACTAGCTTCCAATTAGCTGTAAAATATTCACAAGTGGTCACCAAAGGCAGTGATGCAAAGTGATGCAAAAAATTTGCAGCGCACATCAGCCGTACAACGTGTAGCCTCAATAAATCAACGAGGCTAATTGATCGTATATAATAATAATCCGACTGTCGAGAAAGAAAGGTGAATTTCTTCCATCAGTACAATGCACGTGTAGCGAACGAAAGAAGATACAAGGTAACTTCCGAGGTAATTCCTATACAATGAAGCGTTGGTGAAGAATGACTAGATTAGAGGACATTTTTTAAAAATTATAATGACATTTAACGTAATTATGTCAATATTAAACAAAAGGGAACAGAATATTGATACCAAGGTGGCAAATCAAAGTTGATAAATGTTCCACCATCGTGACAAATGTGTCACACTAACCTCTTCGTGTACGACTTATTCTACTAAAATTGCAAATATTGTTTCTTTTTAAGTATTAATAAATAAATTATATATTTTTAGTCAAACTGACTGATATTTGTAGTAGTTCACCTGAAGAATCTAATTCATAGGACATTTTTTAATTAATATATAAGGTATCATCACAATTAAAATTTTAATATTGTCCACATACGTGGACAAGTACAAGAAGAGGTTAAAAACCAACATTTTATATAGCCAACATATGTTTAAAGTCGTTAAAAATCCTGTTACTTTACTGATATCTGAAAGAGATTTTAAATGATCCAGCTTATATTCGCAAAGATCACTTATACCATTATACAAATGGCCGGTTCCTGTATACAGATACGATCAAAGTAAAATGTAAAATTGGGAGTCCATTTCAAAATTACGAAAAAGCGTTTTTTGACTATGATTTGTAGCGACATGATTTTATACGAAAATGGTGTTAATAAAAGTAGTAAGTATAATTAAAATACATGGTTTTTTGGAGTGTACTTTTCTTCATATAATTTGATTCTTTAAAGATTTAGACGGAAAACACCCAAAATTACAAAAATGCTTTTTGTATTATTTAACTTATAGAGCTATTCATTTACTTAAAAACTTTATATATTAAAAATATAGATTGCAAAAAAAACAAAACTTTTTTATAAAATATTTTTTGTAAACTCAATTTGTTGCAAGTTACACCTAAAAAACGATGTAACTCTTTCAGGGATAGTGGCATCTACATGGTGTTACTATGTCTTTTGCAGTTGTTTTCTTGTGATCAAATTATCGAAGAAGATATTGTATCACGAATATTGTGATATAACATAATTGTATAACTACTGCTGTGCATTTTTGTATTTTTATAAATAAATATTTTCTATCTATCTATTTATCTAGCTTTAAAAGAAAACTCTTTTTTCTTAAAATATTCTTATGTACATTTAATTCACAATAACTTAAACTTTGAAAAAAGTTTTATGATGCTTATAGATTTACAATAGCGATAGTGCCTAACATTTATGTAACCTGATTATAAAATCTTTTCAAATGTCGCACTTTGATCTCTATTTGCACCCACGTTGTTCTTATTACAAGCTGAGCCTACCTAAACCCGCGAGAACACAATGAAAGCTAACTCAAACAGAATCAAGCTCCCAGAGGAAAATTTACATTATAGAAACAACCGCGTCAAAATTAGCGTGATCAAGTCGAATCATCTGAAACTCACGATTCCTATCATTTTTTATTCATTTATCTTTGATGTACGCGATGTGCGTGTAGCTTCGCGTGTCTCATGATCGATCAAGCACACGTGTCGCTTGAATTATTCGCGCATCGTACGATTTTACGTAAAAAGTAAGCCGTTATCGTTGATCGCATCGACGGATCTTGGATGTGAATTGTCATCGGAGTCTTCTAAAGTCACGAATCATCTGAACTTAGTACAACGAAGGAGTAGAGAGAAGAACAGCCATAATGAATTTAATTCAATTATGGACGGGTTGGAATATTTCAAACGGACACGTGCGTTTATTATTTTCAAGTGCAATAAGAATCTAAAACCGCGATATTTTTTCGAACATAATCATTGAACAATAATTAGGATAAATTAAATTGTAGTAATAAAGTCTGATCGATATAACCGTTAATTCGCAGACCCGGGAGGTGCTTGAAAATGAATTATGAAAATGAAAAAATCATACGAAAGAAGTGTGCAAGAGAAAAAAGAATGACAAACTATATGCGAAGTAACGTGAAAGAGACTGGCGGCATCTTTGGGAAGGAGCGAGTAAAATTATACGAGGCAATGATGACTGCGAATATACCGGCAGAGATATAAAGAGACAGGCGAGAGAGAGAGAGAGAGAGAGAACAACGACAATGATGAAGACGTATATTAAAAGTTGCCATAAAAGGATAAAAAAGATTTGCAGTCGTCTTATACATACGTGGCCAACATCGATTTCTGTGGGAGTTCGAAATAAGTGAGTACGAAAGCAATGGTTGATTAAATCTTCTCGTAAGAAAAGATATTTGATAGCCAGGTAAGTACAATAGATGAATAGACGATACGAGTTCTCTAAATAAATCGTTATTTAGCTGTATAAAAAAAATAATTAAACAATATTTAAAAAGAACCTTTAGCTTGATTGAATAAATAATATTTCCCCAAGAGAGCCAGCGAACAGCAATCAATCGACCCCAAATTGCCATGATTGGTATCCTCGCGTAGCCAACACCGTATACCATCATCCTCATCTTACGCCTAATTACGCTTACGTCGAGAAAAAACAAACGTTAATTAAACTCCCATCAGTACCTAATACTACCAGAGGGCGGACCGTCTACGATCCGCTTACATACACCCCTAACATCCTATAAAAAAAAGCAACAGCTATATAAAAAAAAATGACTATATAGCTCTATTAATTAAAATCGATATACTCCCATGCGTCTCTCTCTCTCTCGTCACAATATATAACGAAAGAACCTCACTATACTCTCACAGCGGGTGACTATCGATTTCGCAACTCTCTCCCTTCCGTCTTCTCTTCTGTAATCCTACGGCTGACAATGCTCAAGCGGCTTATTTGCAATTTAGAGACAGGACGAAGCTCTTATTTCGTTTCTCTCTGTGCCACCGCGCGCACACGCGTGTCTGGCGCCTCAGGCTCGGATGTGATATTCACGTGCGATGGTCGGGATGACGTGCGGATAGAACAGTGTATATATATATATATATATATAGAGGAAAAGGAGAAGAAAATTTTTTTTTTCCTTTTGGATCTGATCAGATTTTAGTTGATAAAGGTGACGATGTATCTACATATTATACGAATGGTTTAGTAACTTTATCTAAAACACTTAAGCTCATTGCGCCGGTTTACATAACGCCATACAATTAACCGTACGAACGTACACACGATTTATAGATGCATGTAGAGAATGAAAACCCCACGTTTCAGATTCAATATAGCAAAGCTTGTAATTAGAGAGAGAGAGAGATAATGATCTGGCAGCGCGTGTGCATTTCGACAACCGTGTAGTAGTAGTAGTGTCTATTTTTATTAGCGCGATAGAGAGAGAGAGAGAGGCGCATCACACGTGAATATACATTAAGCGACGCGCCGAGATTAATCGAACCACGACACGTGCGCTATGCGAGTGAGTAGAGATTATCGAAAGTACAAAGGTGGAGGTAAACATTTAGTATACTACTGCATTTTACGCATGTTTTGAAGAGACGAGAAAAGAACTGAGATATCGCGCGTTGTGAATTAATTTACACGCTGCTGTTTGTACAGATTCAATAATATTCAGATTGAATATTTTAATTCTCGTGTTGTTTTCATGTTTTGACGGGGGATTAACACGAAACAGAGAGAGAAATAAGAATAACATGATGTAACTGAATTATAAATATAATTAGAAACGCATATGTTTTGTTGAACAAAGAAGTATAGGTATATTGATTTTCATTAATATCATCATTATCCAAGCAAAACTATATTCTTTAAGGTGGATTTCTACCTCATTTTGGGTCAAAAAATGAATTGCTTTTTATTAAGGAAATTCATTTTTTAAGTACTTACAATTCAAAAATTATTCAGATATTATATTGATATGATGTGATAGAGTGAACAAAAAAAAGTATTACCTATGTTTTCTTTTAAATGTGTTTTACTCAAAACTTATATTTGGAGATTTTAAAAATATCTCGGCATTTAAATTTTTTCTTTCGATCTGAATCCGAATGAACAATGACATTAGTTTCTATCTTTAGAATAGAAGTTACTTTTAATTTATGTACATTTTTAAAATCTTTATCGGGTAATCATAATAAATATTAGTAATAATATGTTGTATTATGCAAATGCTGTTTATGCAAACAAAATTATTTAAAATATAATTTTACTTGTCATTAATATAGAAAAATGAGTTTCACACTAAAATTTAAAGTAACTATTCTAAAATTTAGTGTTAAAAAGTGAAAAAAATTTGAGTAACAGTATTCGACAAAAATTTTGGGAAACAGGAAATGTTATGAATATAGATGCTTTTTTTTAGAGCAAAGGAAAAACAGTTTAGCTTATAAATTAGGGCTCGGTAAATAAAATACTTTGAAATTTTAGTATGATATTCGATATTTTATACCAAATATAATATAAAAATTTAGCTAAAAAGGTAGAGTTCCACCTTAACCAAATCCCTTAGCGAACATCGTCCTATCGAAAAATCCTAAATTAAAAAATCTAATTCAATCCCCACCATCAACGCACACTCGCACGTGCACCTATATCTAACCAATGTCAGGGTGTCGTTTTTCGGTACGCGTCGTTCTCTCTCTTTCTCTCGTTCTTTCACGCGCGTACGCGAACGCGCGAATCGCGTCTGTATATAAGCGGATGAGAAAGGCGCAAAGCCATGCCCAAGGCCACGCCGGGGCAAGACCTACTTTGTACGACTTCCCGTGTACGAGAGAGAGAGAGAGAGAAAGAGCGCGAGAGCTTCCGTGCACAGTTGTCGCTTGTTCATGCTGCACAGACACGATTCTTCTTCTTTTTCTTTTTTTTTATTTTCGTCGGTGATCGCTGCGTCGATACAGAGGGTGCGAAGATTTCTTTTCTATTGTCAGGGGTTGGGTATGGAGACGTCTGAATGGTTGAAAGGGAGTAAGGTGAAAGCAAACGGGTTACATTATTTTCCGATGACAGCGATGTTTTCCGGGTTCCTAGTCGCCGGTGGTCTTGACTTTATCGCGCCAATATTGGAAAGAATGTGACAGAGTTATCGAAAATTGAAGTGTATGTTAAGTTTTTGATATAAGGAATACTGGAATATAATGTATATAAAATGCAAAGTATTCATTTGCAAGTGTGGCGCAGTAAAAATGAATAAATTGTCAAGAGACCCAGCCCTTCGTGTAAAGTGTGCATGGTAAATCAACTTGGAAATGGTCTCAGGTGTTCAATGCGACCGCAATCTCAGCCGAGTAATTTCAATGGCGAAATGCATTTTCTGCGCAACGACGAACGCAACCTTTGTTCTAAGGATTTAATGATTTTTTTTTTTTGTTCTGAAATGCGTTATAACATGTCGCGTTATATCATCGTATTACTGGAAGACGTATTATATATATACATATATCTATTATCGAGGTAACAACGTTCTAGGAATATCAAGTAGAAATTAATATAATGTGAATTTTTAACGAACTAACGTCAGATTATTATAAAACTTTAGTCTATTAGTAAACGTGTAATTATACAATAACAATGTATTATAAATGAATTGGTAGACTTCGGTTTTCTCAATTGTTTTCATACTTTTACACAAGACATTTTTCCATGAATGGAATTGTATAAAACTTTTTACTTTTCTCACAAAATGAATGAGAAATACGTTATTATTTAAATGCTACCCTGCTGCTGCAAAGTAACCAGTTAATATACAAATTCCAAAAACGCACACCCAATGCAGCCACCATAAAAGCTCTCAACCCAAATTACTTCGTCAACCCAATTAATTGTTATTTTTTCGCGACATCGTCAGCCTTGACTCACACACGTACGTATCTATATAGACGCAGACAATGCGGAGATCGATCGAGCTGAAAGTATCGGAGAAACGCGTTAAAGAGTTTCGAAAACTCCCGCGCGTGGAAAACGCAATTTCCTCATCGTCGGACAGGAAATTGGATATAGGCTCGCGCGACATCTCTTTGACGCGTATATAGAGTGATTCGACAATTGCGTTTGCGCTTGTTTCATACGAGAGGAATATGCAGCGGAAAAAAACGTGAGGGTAAGGATGCGTGGTGGAGTGATAAGGGGACATACATGTATATGCATGGTAAAGAAATTTTTCGAAGCTATTTTTTCTTTTAGGAATTATAAATACGTTATAATAAATGTACAATTAAGTAAGAGCTATAGAGTTCAGAAGATGCATACGATTGATGTCTTCTATTTTCTTGAAAGAAAATGCAGTTAGCTTTCGACCACTGCTAAAAATTTTCATACAAATGAATTTATATTTGAAATTTTCATCTAACATCCGGAGATTCTTATTATATCGTGAAGGTAATTTTTTAATTTTTGTTCAACTACCTAATTAACCTACGCTAGACCTCGATATTATAACTTTATAAAATTAAAAATCTACAACTACTTTGTAAATAAACGCTTGTTCACATGTTTGGTAAAAGCCTCTGTCACCCATTATACACTAACATCCTCATCAAACTTTGCTGTTTTCACAGTCGTTGTTAATCTCGTGCTGTGGCACATTCTGATAAATCGTGGCAGCTTTACGCGCCTCCTGCCGCCTCTGCTCGTCCTTGGTCATGATGGTCATTATTAAACCAGCTAGTAGAGCTCCGCAGAATATAATGTGCACGGGTATATCACCGTAATGCACGAGCACCTCCTCCAGGATAAGAATGATAACAATACCGTAAACATTGTTCGTGATGTTGAGGATTCCAGCCGAGAGGGTTTCGGACTCGGGGTACGTATACTCGGCAGCCATCTCATAGCCCAGCGCTAGGTATCCTGACATGAAGAAGCTGTGAAGGTGAAATATTAAGGTTAGATGATTTCGTTAGACAATGGTGTAGGATTAAATATGGTGGTTACCCTAAGAAGATGGCTGACGCGTACACCATCCACTTGACTTCCATAAACATAGCTATGGCGAAAAGTATTTCACCGCAAAGAGTTAGAAAGTAGACGATAACCGTGACCTCTCTGAAAAGATTCATCAACAATTAGAATAGCAATGTTTGATTGAACATATTACAACGAAATTTTCGATACCAACTTGAATTTGTGCGTTTTGTCGAGTATAATACCAAACGTTATGGAACCGAACATCCCTGTGAGAATGATCAGCAACCCGATACGACCAGCATCTTGTTCTCCGTTCTATTTATTCAAGTAAAGATTTATAACGATAAATGATTATAATCAAGTAATATGATTCACTGATTGATCATTACCTCGAAGTGCATTAAAAACAATTGATTAAGTAGAGTGCCAAGGGCATTGAGAATTCCAACGTTCAGGCCGTACGAGTTGCAGAGGATAAGATAGCTTTCATTGGTAAACAGTCTTTTCATAGGTTTCAAGAACCCCTCGTCATTTTGGCTGTCGCTGTGCTTCTGTAACGCTCGTGTCTCATTTGGCGGTAATTTTGGCTCGTCCTGAAACACTGTTGGATAGTGTAAGTTGAATATTAACATGAATTTCTATGAAAAATCAACAGAGAATCATTAACTCTAAATTGTTATATCCATGCCATTGATATAATCTCAGTCTTTTGACAGATCTAATTTCAGTCTTCTCCCTCAATGTAATTATTAGGATCCTTACGTAGCGTGCAGAGAACGAGGTTCACCGTCGTAGCGATAGCAACGCACCAGAACATGAACGACAGGTCAGCGCCGATGTCATCGAGGTTCTCGTGGTTTCTGACGATCAGTGGTGGCAAGAGGAAGGAGATCGCGATGCCGAGCTGTGGCCCGAAGACCCCCAGGGATGTTGCTGTTGACAACTCATCCGAGCCAAACCACTTGGCGGCTACGCGACCCGGAAGTGGAAGCATTACTACCTACGGAATAATTTTTGGGATTGGATTTTTATCTGCGTTGTTTTGCTCGATACCTGTAGTCTATCAGACATAAGATTGATCTCAAGTGACGGTTTTGTCAAGCTTCTTAATTAAATAAACATTTAGATAAGCAGAACAAGTACCAGAGAAAAGGCAACGACGCCTTGTCCCAACAACGTGATCATGAACCTGTCAGGGGATACGGAGAAGAACTTAATCCACGCGCCTAGTGAGCACGCGGCACTTCCTGCGATTAGTGTCCATTTGAGGCCGATTTTCTCGGATAGATACGTCACAGGAAAAATGAAGATGCCGTAGAAGAACATAAAGATCATCGAGGTGCAGTCGACAGCGAATGCTGAGACATTATAGTATCTGTAAAAAAAGGCAAATATTTATGTTGAGCTTGCGATTGATGTGACAACAATGATCGGCAGAAAAAAGAGTATTCTGAGCACGAGGTCTAATTTAGCGCGGGATCCCATGTCAACGATAAATAAGTGCGTTCTTATCTCGGCAGGTGATTTAAGAGCTCGCATTATTGAATTGCGTCTTGCGTATCTAGTAGTGGTTTTACAAACGTGCGATAAATCTTTTATCCTCAGTTTATGATTTTATATAAATGAATCTACGAAAATACAAGACAAAGTTTTATAGAGGTTTATTCAAAATCTAATAGAATATCTTTCTTTTTGGTGATATTTGTAATGCAATAAAGAATTTGGTCTACTTCATTTGCAATTAATGGCTATAATATAATCTTTTAATGATTGCTAAAAGTAGAATAGATAAAATAAAATTCTTATATTGATTCAAGTACGATATTAGTAATCAAAACGTTTATCTAAGAGCCTTATCTACAATTACCTCGCAACGATATTGGCGATGATCGAGTACTCAATCCATTGTCCAGCTACCAAAGCTGCGTAAAATATGTACAGTCCCAACATAAGCCATCGTTTCTTGTACACCTTTATCACAATATCAGGTCTATTCTGCTTCTCATTCTCTAGCTTAGTATTAATCGGGATGATTTTTACCGGGTTTTCGGTAGTCAATTTTTTTGAATCCTTCGTCATCCTGAATCCTCGACGACGGTTTTGCCTTCAGTGCCAATAATGTGATACGTTTAGTTACGTTGGATAGTTGATAGTCATTTTCACGTTTTATCTGTTTGACTATGTAAACCGTATGTCACGCTCTCGTTTGTGTTATTGGATCTTGGTTTTTAATTTACGACGTGTAATTGGAATGTGCTCTTGCTCTTTTTCCCTAGTTTGCATTTTTTCAGCGCGACATTATCTCGTTGGATAATCCTATACTTCAAGCGTTATCGAAGTTTCCTATTTAAAGAAATGAATTATAGTTAGGGTAATTATATTAGATGTTTGAGGCTATTTACTTCTACTCTTAATCTATTTATCATTCAATCAGATTAAAAAAAAAATTAATCTAAAATCATTAAGCTACTACTTAATTATTTTTAATTTACTAGCACAATCTATATACTATAGTTTCATTCATACTATACATTTAATATTCTATTTTCACCCAGATAACACAATATAAAAAGTAAAAGTACAAAATTTGCGTTATGTATATTCACCTGCTTTTCAATTCACAGCTTTTTACACCAAATAGTGAACTACGATACGCCACGGTCCTCCCGCATCTGTCCGAGCCATAGACCAACTCGCACGACGACAATCGTCCCGCAACATTGACGCCCAGACAGTATCGAGAGCCTCTTGTTTGCGGGTGGATCGCCTTATCGGTAGAACTAAATTGTCCCCGATAACGCACGAAATCGTGTATAGACATATGCGATAAATCACTTGAAAAATTTTGCAAACTGATGTTTATCCTTTGCCTATCGTCATCTTTTACTTGCCTGATTAACGCACGTTTCTATGGAGTCAAGGTTCGTGGTCATCAGGTTAGGTGAAAGGAAAAAGCTAATACAGACTATTCATGATAATAGAACTTTACCTATTGGCATTTTTCTTTTTATACTTTTCTTTTCGGAATAAGAGTGGTAGGTTATTGATCGCTAACGAACAAAATGAGACGTATTTTTCCTATTACGACATAATAAGGAATAATGTGCCTCATTTTGTTCGTTAGCGTTCGATGCCTGCCTTTCTCATTTCGAAAATAACGTAACGAAGAACGATTTTCACTATTATTGTACTTTTCTGCTTGCATTTTGATTCTTTTTCCAGTATTTGTTCTTTTTTTTCTGGTAAACCAATCGGCCAATTGTTGAATTGTTATAGATGTAGTTTTCTTCGACGTTCAAGTAGTTTGGAATAAGAGACTAAGCGTTGCGATTAGTTCAATGATCCAAGCACCGAAATAGAATCCACTTTAATATACACACCCGCAACTATATACATGTTTTACGAAACAAGATATTTTAATGTAGTGATTACAAGAACATCAAAATACATATAAAAATTTTTTTTATGCAGTTAAAGTGATTCGTAGTTAATATTATAAAATTTGCTATTTTTATATTTTTAAAAATTCTCAATACTTATAAACGTTTTACTATTTGTTTTTTAATTAATGCATTAAAAATTTTATCATATATTATTTACATAATTATTGGTTCTTATGAAGTCAACATTTTTTCCGATTTCTCTGTCCAAGTTTGATTCTTTTTTCAATATTATAAATATTGCGTACAGCTAAATATAAATAAACGTTATGGACATTTTCTAAAGAATACATATATTCGGATTTAGCCAGTTCGGAAAATGACATCGGATTCATCAAAATCATAGACTTGCAAAAATATATAAATATAAAGCATTTACTCTGAAGAAATAAAAAAGCTAAAACAATAAAAGCGGGTCATTACATTCTCTCAATGGTATCCCTGATTCACTTAGATAGAACACTGATATTGATTCAGAAAATATTTTTTTATCTTAACTTATCAGTTTTACAAATTTCTCATTTCAATGAATCGGAATTTTTGCAGCGATTCGATCTATATCAAAATATTTGCTGTAGAATAATTCGCTGTCGAGAAGCACGAAAACTTACATTTATGCGTTCTACGATAATTGTACTGGTGTACGTAAAAGTTTTCTAAAAAAAACTGGAAAACCCAATATAAAAGTAGTTGGATAAAATACATGTGATTGATGAAAAAACTTGCTTATGGTTCATCAAAGTGTAACAATCTCATTAATACACTTGATACGTCACAATATGCATTCCGTACGTAAGTTAACAAAAACCTTTTTTCATTCAAACAGTACATAATACTCTTTAAAAATAAGTTGTAAAAAAAATTCGATAGACCAAATGCACCTCGAAACCCTACATCCCCCCTTTCATCTATCATCATTACGACACTTCGCATGAGCCTATCCCCGTCTGTTTTTTTTTTCTATTTATACACCCACCCTCCTGAGGCCAAATTCAATCAAATCATCCCCATATCTACGCACTTCCGTCGAATCTATCCTAATCGCCGTAGCAGACGCTGTATATATAGGCGACCACCCGTCGATCTCTCTCTTTCTCCCTCTTTTACGCGCCTATGTTCCCAGAACGGAGAGACATCGATTTAGCAACCGCGTGGGCAGCGCGCATAGAGCTCGCGAGGGGTGGTAGTATAGCAGGTACAGTCTTTGTAGCGCGCGCGCTTCTCGTGGCCCGTCAGTCGAGCGCCGGACGTGTCCGAGGTAACAACGCGCGCGTCTCGTGGTTGGAAAAGGTATCATTAGGTCGTGTGTGTGTATGTGTGTGAATGTGTAAGGGTAGGTAGAATTGGCGAAGGAAGAAGGTGAAGGAGAATGGTTAAGTATACAGTGGTTTTGTTGAGGATGGGGTGGTAGAGACGCTGAGATTTCAAGTGGAAAGAAGGCGAATTGTGTTAGCGGAACTGTTTTTGTGAAAAATTTTTCCATTTTGGTTATTTAACGGAGTATCGATTATTGTAATAGTGTGTTATTGAGCTGTTTGAGAAGTACTTTTTTAATGGGGAAAATAGATATAATTTTTTTGCATTCATACAATAAATAAATTATTTATGATGGTGGTAGAATAATTGATATTGTTGTTAACTTTGTTATTATTAAGCTAAGGTTTCTTCGATAGAAACACTTCGCTATGAAATTTAATAAATCTTTCTATGGGAATAAAAGGTAACGCAACGCCTGTCATTGTTTTCTTCGTATCGTGTAGCAAAATAATACCCTAGAGAATAATAAGAGAGAAAAGAAACTTCATCTGCTTGTATACTTTCTACCATGAAAGAAACAAAAATATTATTTGAAAATAATGTTACAACTATCTTTATTTATAGATTGGGTTAGATAACTTTTAAGAAGGGTGTAGAAAATGTATCTGCAATTTAATTGAATAAGGGCTCAAGGCCTTTAATTAAAAAGATTTTACGAATTCTATCAAGTTGCTGTTGATTTCAGCCTGTTTAGACGCAGATAAACATGCAAGTTGTGAAAAAGCCGGATATTTGGCTAATTGATTTTTGGTTCGATATATCAAGGAAAATATAAACATTGCATGGTAAATAAGTAGATTTTCGAAGTGGAATTACAATTATTCATGAGTGTGTAAGATAATGAATAATGCAGGTGAAGACTGTCAAGGCAGTGACATGATGAACTTGATATTCATCTACTTACGTATGCCATCTCAGCAAGTTTGAAATTGGTTTCCTACGACGCCGCGTATTTACTTCAAGGGTTAACTGTTACACAGCAGTGATCAAATTCCAAAGTATCTCATCAAACTTCCCATTAGAAGACATGACAGTTTCAGTCGGTTGCATTGATCACTTCAGTACTTGAATTTGATTTCATCTCAGCTTCATTTGAACGCGCATCTAAGATTCGAATAGATTACTTTTTCACATTAATATTTCATGCCAGGACATCATCATTAAATTTAAATTTCAAATTAACCTTTAATCTTCTCTCAGCTACAGAATAAATCCATCAACCCTACCATTATCTTCAAAGCTAAATTTCTTCTTTTCAACATCTGAAATCTTCTCCCGCTTGCTGCATTTCAGTTGCTTTCTTATCAACATGACACCGTGCCCAGCATCATTCACGCGATCATGACACGTGTCTTGAAATCTCCATCTCAGGCATTGACCGAGTGTTAAACTCAACGAAAACCAAACGAGCTAAACCTCAAAACCCCACGTGCCAAAAAATGATAGACCGGAACAACTCGCTAGGATAGTGAAAGAGAGAGTTTCTGCCAGAGAGAATGGCGGACAAGCTTGCTGAATACGAAGGCCTAACAGGCCGGCTTCATGGGGTCCGTGACAAAGCCAAGGAAAAGTGGGATACGTTCAAGGAATGGAAGAGTGCCATACCCACGGATCGCGGCTTCGATGGCGTCGTCGGACACCTCAGAGGACCACCAAAGCTCGAGAGATGTCTTGATGATTACGCGCACATTTACAGGTAAGGCGGATGTGAGAATTTTCGTAGGTGGTGTGCTAATGTTAGGGATCTTTTGAAAGACAATTGTTTAATAGGCAGCGTGTGGGAGGTGTTATTTCCTTCTATTCTCTTTAAAGATTAAAGAAGCCTGTGAAATCTAAAAGTATATCGCTCACGTGGTAGTGCGGTTTACGTAGTATATACCTTTTTCAATGAAAGTCTTTTTTTTTTAACAATCACATTGGGTGATTGAAATGTAGCTATGGTTTTACGTAAAAGACTGGCACCAAAATTAATAGATTTTCAATATATTCATTTTTATGGTGAGTATCGAGATTATTTTCAACGATGCAGTTATGAACAACCGATAATTTTATGACTGACCCACTAATAATTTTTATCCAGCAATCAAGCTGAGTTTATTAGTTCAAGGTTAAACTTGTAAAATTTAACGTCCATACATTATAGTAGTTGTAAATTCAGGGATAAAAGGATTAAAGGATGATATTGAGTTGCCATTTTATGACATACTAGATAACAAAGTTTCATTGTAACGTCTAATGGTACACTGCCTCGGCATTTGAAATGCACCAGATATCAATTAGTGTCTGATAAAACATTGTAAAGAAGCGAAATCATTTTACGTTCTTTGGCATATAATATGCTTCAATGAAATGAATGGATCGATAGTTTGACAATCGTTCTTCGGAATATATATTTAATAAAAATATCATTTGAAATAAATCCAGGAAGTCTTATAGATTAACTGCGTATGTGTATGTTCTATATTTGGAATAACTGGGATTCGCTGCTACATGGCATTGAGGTATTGACATATTATATACATGTCTTTAATAAGATAGAAAATTATTATGCCAACGTAATATGTTCATATAGATGCATAGAAATTTTTTTATTTCTTTCTCAATACATTAAAGTTATTATAAAAGATTTCAAATTCTCATTGAATTTTGCTTCTAACAATGTTTATTAAAAATAATACATTTTTAAACTCAAATGTCTACTTTGGATTTTCGTAACTTAAATACAATATAATCTTCAATGACATTATATTGCTCATTTACTATTACATGAAACAAGTATATGAAAGTCCGTACGTAGAGTTAAAAATTAAAAATCTCGATGTGAAGGTATTTATGGTTACATCTTAAATTAAAAAATGGGCACAATCACAACCTAAAAATTAAACCCCAATCATTTGCATTTGCGTAATGATCGGTATAATCAACCCCATAAAATAAATCTCCTTACTCTTGAAAAAAAAAAAAAAAAAAAATCACATAACACCGCACCTCCCACATCCCACAGGAAGAAGACACGATGGGAGCTGGTACGGATCTCAGCGGCAGTTATGGGCATCGAATTCTCATACGCTGCAGAGACGGCCTTCGTGTCACCTACGCTCCTCAAGATCGGCGTCGACCACCAGCACATGACATTGGTCTGGGCGTTGAGTCCCCTCGTCGGCTTCTTCGTGACCCCGTTACTGGGCAGCGTCAGCGATCGCTGCCGGCTGAAGCAGGGCCGTCGACGGCCTTTCATCCTACTCCTCGCTATTGGCGTGCTTATCGGTAAGCCGATTTGCCAGATTACACGTATAGGAATGGGTGGAAGAGGGAAGAAGAAGAAAGTGTGAGGAGCGCGCGTTTTGTCCGGATGGATTTGATGTAATCGGCCGTGAGAGAGATAAGCGATCGAGAAATATCGTAATTGTTGCAGCGATTGAGATTTTAGGTTCGAAGTGGAGGGAAACGTAGTTTTGATGGCGGAGATAAAAGTCGTAAGGGGAATTGGTTTTCGTCGGTAGTATAGTGTTTATTGGAATCGTTTATTGTTTTTATTTTTTATTTAACAATTCTTTAGGGTTGTATTAATTTAAATACTATTTGTCGTAATTCTATGATATCTAATTTGAAATACTGTATTTTAAAATTTATTTGGAATGTTTGTGGGTGCTCGGTAATTTAAGGGATTTATATTGCAAAATTATTACTAAGCAGCCCGGTGACAGCTAAGAGAAAAATGCTAAAAAGTGCTTTAATCCAGAAACATTTAAAAGCAATTTATATCTCCCAAATACGCAGGAAAATATATAAATGAAGGGTTAAAGTTTTCACCTTTTGAAATAAAAAAATTTGATGATGATTGATTAATGGTAATTTTTATGTCTACCACGAGCAGATATAAATATAAGAGTAAGTGCTATTCTTGACCATCATTTCTAACTCAGGGTCAAATTCAATAAGGATTGAATTATTAGATAATGACGCTGTTACTGGAATTTTTCAAAATCTATTCAAAATAGTTTGTCGTGAAATAAAAAAACTACTCTTTTTAAAAATCTACTAAATCCTTATTATTGAATCTACTAACATTCCACTTATTTTTCTAGAGCATTAAAACTTGAGTCAATAAATATAAGAACCAATAATTTAAAAAAATATATCGAAAAAGATTTGACGTTTGATCAGAGACGATTGTAAGAGTATTAGTCTTATCTTCCCATACTTGTTTAAATTATACGAAAAAATTACCGTTGAAACCGTTTGTGAACTAACAGCTTTTAGGAGTATATACCATTTCGCTGAAACGTACAATTTTTTTACGAAAGTCGAAAGCTTGGCAGTAGATTTTCAAAATAGAAATCAAATGAGAATCGAAAGATGAAAATATGTATTACTGAATAGAGCAATTCATAATTCAGCGCTGTTATCTAACAACACAAGTCTTAGAAAACCTCTGGCGCTGAACGAGAAATTGTAAAGATTAGCTCTTATTTTTATCCTTTCATGCCTGTTTCAATTTTAACAGTAAAGTACGGCAAAAAATAATTTTTCATTAGGCATTTTATAGAAATCGATCTTAAAAAAGTTTTAGAATTACATTAGTATAAAAAATACTCTAAATTCATAACACTAATTAAAGTCTTACCTGAGTATGCAGTATTATTATGTTTATTTTAATTATTGAAAACAAAAGCATATAACTTATACAAAATTTTCATCAATAATGTTTATAAAGTTAAGACTATACTTTTGGCTACAAATATTAATAGTAACTAATATCTTTTTAAATTAGACGTCTTGGAATAAAAATTTTTTGATATCAAAAATAAACTTTTTTAATTTGGAAACGCTTTTTTTATTAAATGGGGTTAAAGTCTCACCCCTTTATTCATACGTAATCTGACAACTTAGGGTTCTATTTTTTCCAAATTCACGGTTGTTTAAGCACTTTTCCACGGTACAAATAATTTTTCCCTTACTCGTTAACAGCCACTTCGTTACTTCTCAAGTACTACATAAGCTATCTACGCTAAATATAAAGTCCACGACGCGAAATTCGAAACCTCTCATTATCTTCTCAACTCTCTGATAATTTTCTCAATCTATTTATCACTATCTCCCAACAACACCCGAAATCCAGGTCTCCTCCTCGTACCAAACGGTGAGGATATGGGCTACGCATTCGGTGACACACCATCGAATTTCACCGCGGTGCTAGCCCACAGGACGACTGGTAAGGGTGTAACCACAACGACACCAGCAACAACAAGAAGCAATTCCACGTTACCAGTGCCTGTACCACAACGTTCGTCTCATCCCTGGGGTATATTCTTTACGATACTTGGTACAGTGCTACTCGATTTTGATGCAGACGCCTGTCAGAGTCCTGCACGAGCGTATCTACTCGATGTCACGATACCAGGTTAACAATTCCTACGTTAGGAGGTAATAAATCAAAAGAGTTGTTTTTAATTAAGATCTTTGGCATTTAGAGGACCACGCACGAGGTCTTAGCACATTTACTGTGATGGCTGGTCTAGGCGGTTTCATGGGCTACGGCCTTGGTGGTATCAATTGGGACGTGACAGCTATAGGCAAAGCACTTGGTGGCCATCTTCATGCCACCTTCACCCTTATAACCATCATCTTCATCTTCTGCGTTGCAAGCACCCTCACGAGCTTCAAGGAGATGCCGCTCGACTTTCTCGAGAGTGACGATTGCAAGGAGCAACTCGCTCGAAAGGTATGATGTGAAAGTTGTTTATTGAATGATTCCTGATCGTTGAAGTTTTGATAATGTAATGTATGCAAAACATTTAGTAAAAAAGTTGCAAAAAGAAGTTGGGAAAAGAAAGTGATAGGTTAAAAATTTTTAGATTGATTTATTATTATTTGTTTCATATTTAAATAAATATTTTAGGGTCATGGGTCAAGATATTAATATTATTAAATTAAAAACAGATTTTATTGATTTCTATTGCAAAATTTAATCGATCGTTTTCTTAAATTCGAAGGTCCATTAATGCTCTCCAGACATTTCCCAAAGTTTGTTATTTGAAATCTAAGGAAATATTTTACCTCATCCTTTCAGCTGGAAGACGACCGTCGGGAGAACGAGAAAGAAAAAATAGCCGGCGACGATCCAGTTTCTTACGGTACGCTCGGAAATGAACCGGAGATTGATACTGGTAACACCGAGGTAAGTTAATTGAAAATCTCGCAAACTTTATTCCACGTCCGTACTATAGAACCTCAAATATAAAGCTCAATTTGAAACGTAATTTCGCTTGAATCGATAACTTTTCAGACTGCGCAAAGCTTATACCATTGAACTATTCGATTATGCAAAAGCATGCAAATACATTTCAATTCGTTGATTGATTTTCAAAATGATTCTCAAACAATCCATCAAAAACGTTACATTGTTCAATTTCAATGAAACACTTTAAGGGAACGTGAGGTCGTATTTTTAGTATTAAAGTATTTGATTTCTTAATATTTACGCATTTATTAAAAACAATTCTCATGTAAAAAAATCAGTATAAACACGGTTCCTGTCTTATCGACGTCACAGGTTTATTTAGATTACGTATTTCTTTATAATTGTAAATTAATTTAAAAAAAATTGATTTATTCTATCCTTTGTATGTATAAAAATTAGTATCTTTCATAGCATTTTCATTCAATTCCACATAATATAAAATTACATGAAACCGAATGATCGTTACTTCTTTAACAATCTTCAACTTTCTTCTCTCACCGCTAGGAGATCCCCATGAAGCCAATACCCGAGGAGCCTCGAAAACCTGGCGGCGTCCCAATGATCCCGGACGTGCAGCCACCAGCGCCGCCGCCTCTTGCAGCTGGCGGACACGGTGGTGGTCTCACCGACGACCTGGACGTCAACCCCCAGGCTACGCTACAGACGTATCTTTATTCCATCCTCTACATGCCGCACAGTCTGCGTATGGTCTGCCTGACGAACCTCTGCTGTTGGATGGCACATGTCTGCTACTCGCTCTACTTCACGGACTTTGTCGGTGAGGCTGTATATGGTGGTAATCCACAGGGCCTCGAAGGATCAAGGGAGAGAGAACTGTATGAGTCAGGAGTGAGGTTCGGCTGTTGGGGTATGTCCATGTACTCGTTGTCCTGCTCCTGCTATTCCATGGTTATTGAGAAGTTGATTCAACGTTACAAGTGAGCTCTTCGTCTCTCAATTAATTATTTATCGTTGATCTTAGAGGAGTTTTATTATACAATGTCATTGATATTTCAGAGCGCGGAGGGTCTACATCTGTGGGTTGCTCTTCTATAGCTGCGGCATGATGCTGATGGCGTTGACAAAGCATCCCGTCGGTGTTATATTATTCTCCTGGACGGCCGGTGTCATGTACTCGACCCTCTTCACCATGCCCTACCTGCTTGTCGCACATTATCACGCCTCTGGCACCGTAAGTACAGCTGTTTTAAAAAAATTTATTATGATGAAAAATTACTTTGGAAATGACTCTCAAGTGCAAAAATACTTACGAGCTTTCATGTAATTTTCATACGATTCTCATATGAGACCTCAGTTAAATTTTCGTATACGATCTTGTGCCAAAACCTTATATAATTTTTTTTTTAATATGGCAACGACATTTATAATGATCGCATATAATATAATCCGCCTTTTTTCTCAAGTTCGAAGTGACAGCGGAGGGCGAAGCAGTGCCACAGATCGAGGGCCAGGTACGAGGCCTCGGCACCGACGTCGCCATCGTCTCCTCGATGGTCTTCCTCGCGCAGTTCCTACTCTCCTGCTGCCTCGGTACTATCGTCAGCGTTTCCGGTACAACGACCGCCGTCGTCTGTGTCGCCAGTACGCTGGCAGCTTGCGGCGCTGCCGCTGCCACGCAGATCATGTATCTCGACCTCTGAACTTGCCTTGGGAAGTGTGAGGCTTTGATTTGTCGCGGAGAAGAAAGTATTATGATTGCTTGTAAGGAATGGGGACTGCATATGTTATGTGTTTATCAGCAAATGATAATATAATTTTTGGTAATTGTAGGTTTTTATTTTTAAAATTTTTTTTAATAATGTGAAAATAAAATTTTATCGAGAATTGTAACAGAATAAGTTTGAAAAATCGACAATTGGTGTGACATTTTATTAAGGCTGAATGGAAGATTTAAAGAAAAAGTTATTTATGTGCTAAAAATATTGTTTGCTATTATACTTAAATTATTGTAGATCATTTGCATTTGCAAGGAATGACTGCCAAGACTTGATCGAAGAAAACTATATGGAATGGTTACAAGTGACATTCTCAGCTGGTTGTAATGTGAATGTGTTTAAAAGTTGATAGATATTATAAACAAAGAGAAACTTGAGTATTAATATTGTTGAATTTCTTTGCATAAAATGAATGCAAATTTTACGTTGTTATTAGTGGGTTTCTTAATGTACGAGTGTTGTAAAATGTTATTTAATTGAGTATTTTATCAGAAGTGCCAAAACGTTTAAACGTTGGATGAATGTGACATCCCAAGTCACCTATTTTTATAAGTAGCTTGACTTTTTTATGAGCTTCACTTTTTAAAACTTCATTTCAGGATTTATTTTTGGAAACAATACAGTTTTTATTGACTTCTTCATGAGACGCGCTAGTATTCATGTTTCTGAATAAAAATCCATTTGAAAAGGATTTTTTCATTAAATCCTGCACTCAAAGATAAGAAAAATTATAAGTAACTTGGATGACAATAAATAGATGAAAAGTTTGTGGCAACCCAGAATCGGAAAAAAATATTTCAAGTCCCAAAATGCCAAGAGATGTACAAATGAGTTACATTACTAATATGGTTAAAGAATACGTGACCTGGCATTCAATCTAACTTTTTTAACATGAATAAATAGTTTTGAAATAGGATTCTTCAAGTGCCAAACATAAGTATTATAGTTATTTAAAGATTTTTGTTTCAGTATTGAATTATAGTACTGTTATTGTATGAAAACATGAGATTAATATACCCAAAAATATTACTTAAATGTGTTAACTTGCGTCTAATAGTTTGGATCGTTTCACGCTAATTTATTATTAGGCATACGATTATTTTGTTTGGCACTTGCCATAAATCTAATGCAAGTATAAATGACCTAGCTTGCACAAAAATCAATATATTTATTTTTCTAGTAAATTTCTTTAAATACCTTAACATTATTGAATTCCATTAATGAAGTGAGTTCAAAAAGCATAATATTTATTTTATAATATATAAAATCATAATCATATTTAATGTTGAAATGTGTTATTGTATGTCGACTGTCTAAATGCTTTCTACAAGCATATCCTGTAAATATGTATACAATGTATTACCTGTATTGAAAAAAAAGAGAACCAAATAAATCATTTTAAAAAAAAATACCAAAATTAATATGAGTCAATGTCACAAAGTGAAAAGTTTTAAAATGGATTGGGCATTATCAATAATTATTTAACGACAATATCTGTGAAGCTTTTTATTACAAACTGCAGTTACATGTGCTTGACAAACTACAAGGTGAGTATTACTAAAATATTTTTAATCTTTCACGTAAGTGATATCAATACGATGTAGAATATTATGCGTGTTTCTTGGAGTAAATATTAATATTTGGTTAAAGAAAAGTATTACATGTTTGTAAAAGAGTTTTAAAATAAAAATGAAGGCTCTGTTTAAGGTAAACGTAAATGTAAGCGTGAATATAATTTAATCAACCACTCGACTACGAAAAATACGAGAGCAATTCCATTTCCTACCGTTAATACAACCCACAGCAAGAAACCTAAGAATGGTTTCTGGTGTGTCACTTCTTTTTCATCGGTTACCTCCAAAAATTGTTCAATGGGTTCAACTTGCTTATTGTATATACCTGACTCTATTATGAGTTGCGAAATTTCATTAAATTTTTCAACGTAAGGAGATGTACTTTCATACGAGTGAGTTAGAGGATGTGATAGTATAGATGGTTTAGCTATTTTCATGGTAAAACTACCAACAATTTCTTTGAATTTATTGATGAATATTTTTGCACTCGCTTTAGAATCAGTGCATATTACATTACGGTTTTTTTGCAATATACCGTAACACTCCTCCATCTTAGAAACAGTAATACCTTTTGATCGAAGATTGTTTGAAAGTGTACTGTTGTCTCGGAAAAAACGTTCGGTATTAATAAAATTGATATAAATAGGTAAATTCGAATTGTCAATGTCTTCCAACGTATTTAACGCATATTTTTCG
This sequence comes from Torymus texanus, assembly GCA_036873485.1. NCBI lineage: Eukaryota > Metazoa > Arthropoda > Insecta > Hymenoptera > Torymidae > Torymus > Torymus texanus. The sequence goes on along the minus strand of JAYJLV010030383.1, from coordinate 730 downwards.
ATTATTATTGTCTGATCCAGTAACGTATTATACCATATATTAATTTGAGAGCATGACAGTCCAATCCAAAATATAAAAAGTACTCTTTCAAATGATCTTCTTGGGTTTTTTGGTAGAGCATAATTCAATAATATACGAACTATATAATTTGCTTTCCAATAATATTTGTCGAATTTAAACAATAAAATCATCATGTTAATTATAATAAATGCAAATATAAGGTACACAATAAACAGTAAGTAAAAGAATAATAAAGACGAATGATGATATACCAAAATCGGTACAACAGCAACATATTGAAAATGTCGTAAAAATATGCCATGTTTTACTTTTTTCGTATAGTTAAAAATGCTATATGTTAAAGGCATAGATAACATATTAACAATTCCATTTTCTAGAGCCGTATAACTAATTTTAACTAACTTGGGTATACTTTTTGATTCAACGACCTGCATGGGCTTTAGAATAAAATTTAACTTTTCTGATAAGCATCTTAATATTGAAAAATCAAATCCATCCATGCTGATTATTGAGCGATTGGGATTTCGGTTGATATACATATATGGTGGAAAATCATAAGCAATCACCTTTATCTCATGTTTATACATATTACACATTTTATCAGGAAAAATTTCTATTGCCTTATGCCATGTCTGTTTATTTAGACTGTTATTAAATGGATTAAAATTGTATACATAATGCTTTTGCGGTTTTAGAAGCTTTTCATCTA
>JAYJLV010030364.1:0-29860 GCA_036873485.1 Torymus texanus | reverse complement strand
ACCCGGGCCGAAAATACCACATTCGCGTTTCGGAGCCGGGAGCGAAAATGGTACTTTCGGCCAGGGTATGGTGAAAAAGAAATTCCGTGTGTGTAGATTAGGAGCGTGCATATAAAAAAGACATAAGCGCAACCTTCTCTAATTTCAATGGCGCGCAAGTTTTTTACAAGCCTCTCCAAGACTTTTGTTTAAGTGAAGTCTTGCATTACTTGAAAAATCACACCATAATTTTGCAACTTAGAAGCCTGAAATACTGGAAAACCATTTCTAAACTTTATATTAAAAATGGACGTACAGTAAAATACAGAAATGATTCAGGAGATGCGTTAAATAATAATAATGTAAAATATTTGCAGTTTAGCTTTAGCTTTAGTTTAGGTTAAAACGAGCGGTTATTTCATTTGTAATTAAATATTTTTCAATATTTTCATTAAATGGAAAATGAAATTTCTTATTTTAAATTCTTATTCAAATCAATTCATAAAATACAAAAAATGTGCAAAAAAAGTAATTTTCATGTGATATTGTACAAAAATTAGTGAAGATTTTCTGTAAAAATAATCCAAATTTGAATAGTGAAAATTTAATGGCCTGAATATACAATAGCTACTACTTTTTTACCCTTCAATACCATACAAGTGAAATAAAAAATTTACCTTTATAATTTTTCACTACAACGTTTCATAATATAAAATTAACAGTTTTTCATTATGATCTAAACATTAGGTTATTAAATTTATTTCATACTTGAAGTGCTTGAGTTCTTTTAGACGAATCAAACTAAATTATATTACAATTTATATTGTGATTTATTTTACGTAAAAAGGCGATTTTCCGAGTGCTACTATAAAAAGATACTTTCATATGAAACATTCCATTTTATAACTCAATATTGTTTTTATACCCTGCCCATATCACGCGGAAGTAATGAATTTTCTATGCTACCAAACACCCACGCGTTCGCTGAGTTTTGAATCCAAAGAAGCCGAGCCCAGTATATGAGGATCCAACTTCAACTCTGTATAACCCTCAGCCTCACCTCTAAAAAGAAATCTTTATTGCGAAAATCTCCGTCTCATGATTCCCTCGTTCCTTTCCCATTATCCCTTTCATCTCGCAGCCACTCTACGGCTGAAAAACCACCTCATCCACGTCCGCGCATCCGACGCTCGTACAGCTTCCCCTAATTAAATTAATCATTCGCGGCGTGTGCATGCGGCTGTCGGCATTAGAAAGCCATCTTTTTTTCAATTTAACGACGTCCCAGGGGTGGAAAAGCCGCTCCGTGCACATCTTTCAAGCAGAGTCTCGGCTTTTCAGCCCCGCGGCCGCGAAATAGAGCGGTAAACGCCTGAGCAAGCTGAGGTACCTTCCCGTCTTCTCTCTCTCTCTCTCTCTCATATTGGTCGAGAGGAAGGAGAGCCGCGCCCCGGACGCTTGGAGGTGGTTCACCCCGGTGCCCGCTGAATTTCGCGTCTTATTAAAATTGCAATCTCTAGACCGGGAAAGTTTGTTTTGAAATGCCACGTTCTGAGACGAAAGAAGCGCGCGTCGGCTCCCCGGAATCGCGCTCCCGCGTTATAATAAAAAGTGGATTTCTTGGGAAAGCAGTGCAGAGGTCGTTCGAATATTTAAAGCAAGAAAGAGAGCGTGTGGATTTTTTTTAAATTGCCCGAGTTTTTGATCTCTGGGGAAATTTACGTAAGGTGCCGAGAAAGTAGAATATACGTTTTTGAAAAATATATTTGTTTATTACTTTTGAATTCACACATCAATGGATAATGAATCTGATATATTTTATTCATATCTTTTTGATTACATTAAAGAAAGCTTGCTGATCAAAATTACACATTTTATCACTATTCATCTTTTAAAAATAATGTCAGAATATATATTAAGAAATAACATTTTTTAATTAAAAAATTGTATCTATCAAAAATATGCACAATCTCTATTACAGACGATTACAGTTAAAAGCACAACATAAGATTCTTAGCACAAACCATAGACATGACGATAATGCGACTTTACTACGGATCTTTCTGTAAGTAGTATTAAAGCTTACTTGGCAGACAAGCATAGATGTCTGCGTGCATAATTGACGAATCGCAATGTATAGGTGAAGCGATACTTATGATCTAATTACAAAGAAATAAGTTTGTCTTTCTGCAATACTTCCTCTAATTCTACTTTGTACAAGAATTCATTATAAAAAATAGTTTCTTCATACTTGTCCTCCCCATAAATTGAATAAATATTTTAATTCAAATAGATCTACTTAAATTAGGGTAAAATAACATAATAAACCTATCTGCCAACCGATAATTCATCAAAGCCCCTCTTGGCCCTTATAATTAATGATCGAAGCCCAAGATAAACCTCACGGATAGTGTCAACTCTTGCGCCTTCCCTCGTCGGCCCCTTCTCCCGGACTTACTAAGGAAACTGATCGGTCACCACTCATACGTGTGCACGCACGTACGCGGATCTTTTGCAATCTCAGCGCGATGATTCCAGGCTAGGCCTCGTCTTCTTAGAAAAAAGAGATAGAAGAACAAAAACGTGTCAAGGAGGGAAAAAAGTAAATCACCGAAAACCACATTGGGGTCCCTCTCTCTCTCTCTCTCACACACACAGTGGAAAAGACGTGATTGCCTCTCTGTGTCTGGAGGAGGAGAACGGGAGAAAAGGCGAGGCTGGAGAATGAAGCGGGCGCGCGAGTGGAGGGTGACGTTAATAGGGTGTGAGAGGAGGGAGTGAAAAGAGAGTGCACTGGGTCGCGGTCCAATTGTGTGATGAAAAATTTTCTGGGTAGTATTGTTTCTTGTAAGGGGTTTCACGTTGCGTGTTTAAGGATTAAATTAATGAAGTCGGAGAAGTGAGGTTGTTAATAGTCCCGAGGTGTCATAACAAGTTTCTTTGTCTTTAATTAATGGTATTTAATTATACACATACAAGAATTTCAGATGAGTTTTAAAATAGTGAAAATAATTAAAACCGTTTATCCCTACACGTGTTTGCAATAAAGTAGGAGATATATAATGTCTTACTAGAATCTCATAATCTTCTCCATTAATTTCATAACACGTGTCTTCTTTACCTACACGAGCCAAGTATTTCAGTTTTCATTAAATTCTTGTATGAAATGTATATCCAAGCTAAATATAAGTATCATAACTCGTATATTTAAGTAAAAATTAACTAACAATTTCAAAATTTAGCAATAAATGGGAAAAATTGGGTTTCACATAATTTCAGCGCACTGCATTATAGGTCGAACACCGCTCGTATGAGCGCATATACGATATATACATACGTGCACGCGGTACACTCCCATGTGTGTGTGTGTGTGTGTGTGTGTGTGTGTGTTCATTAGTGCAAACGTCAGCTCAATATTGTTACATACGGGCTAAGCCTCCTTGTATTACATTTACTGTCCTCGTTACAATCGCACCGCTGTCGGTATTCTTGATTACGCGAGTTACGACTTCGACAGACTGCTACTCGCTCGCTGCCGGAAGAGGGAGAGAGGATTCGTAGCGTTTATTCAGCCGCGAGCGCCCGTTGAATTGGATCGTTACATCGAAAGCCGCACAATAGTGAGGGCGTCCTTAAAAATAGAGCAGTGCGATGGTGGAAGCGTCATGTTTTTGTGCAAAAAATACTAGTTTTTTCTGAAACTGTGTCACTGATTGTCAGTTAAAAAGAATGCCGCACTTTTAAGCAAAATTTTCGAAATTTTTGCCTAAATTTAAAAAATACAAAGTTTGTTTCCAAATATTCATTTAGAACATAGGGGAATCTTCTGGTTAGTCATGCCAATCAAAAATTTCCCATTCCCTCGGGTATCTTACGTTTCACTGGAAATGGGGAGTAAGTGCTTCTTAAATTTATCGTCCTATACTATTTTCCCCCCTTCAGTACAGCGAATACCAAATCAACTCACGAATACTTGCAAAAATAGTGCTTAAACATATTTAAATGATTTATTATCAAAATTTTATTCAATAAATACAACTCTAGAAAAGATTTTTCTTCGTCCATCTCAAAGCTCTAATTATACTTTGCGAGGAATGCAATGTAATAATCTTTATTCTGACCTCAAATACCGTACTTACATCTTCTTAAATAACCTGAGAAGTAGAGTAACAATTTATCAAGTATTTCTTTCATTCGCTTACGCTGTGAAGCGAATTCACCGCGCAACAAAAGACCAATGCCCCTCAAGACTGAGCAGCAGCTCGCAATTCCCAGCGCCCCTTCGCCCTTAAGCAAATTACTTCAGTGTCCTCTCTCGCTCTTGCACTCTCCCGAAAAGAAATCACACTTTTAGAAAGGGCCGGGGACAAAACTCAATGTCGCGTTACGTTCTCAAGAATGCAAGTGTCACGGGGCGGGTGAGTGAGCGAGCGAGCGAGTCAGTATAGTCAGTGTAGTTGGGGGTTGAGGTTAGGGGTCGGAGACGGGGTGGAGGTCGATCGATGCCCCAGGTGCACGCGGCAACAGTGGCCGCCCTCTCGACACAGACGAAGACGACGTCGCTCCGCCCGCTTAATTATTAATCCGTTACGGTCGCGGCTCGCACCTCCGATCGGCCTTGTAATATACGTCCCACTATATACATGCTGCGCGCGCGCGCGAGCTCGCGTTAAGTGCACTGACACGCTAGCGAAAAAACCGCGACGCTCTACATTTTCTTCAATTCTCAGTTACAAATCACTGAGAGCTCCTGACCAGTAGCTACATCAGTTTCATTTTCAGATGGCTCGAGTGTCTGATACCGCGGTGAATTTTTAATTAAGCGGTTTCGAAGCTAACAGCTTTATTCTTCCTTGATTTCAAATTGATTCTGTAGTTTAAAGTTCCATAACTATTGTAGCAAGAGTTCTATTATTGTACAAGCTACGTCAGTTTCAACATTACAATGAAAATATAAATTTCTAGGAATTTAGTTTAAACTAAAATTTCGATATTATACAGCACCTAGTAAGTTAATATTAGCTCATGTAAAGCAAATCATAGACTTTTTCATTTTTAAGTTTTCTTAAATATATTTTAAAAATATTTATACACCCTAGTAATGTATTATAAACTGCTACAGTTAAAAATATTTTAGCAAGTGCGAAAGCTAAAGACTAGGTCACGAAGAATCACTTTCAGTTTGACTTTGTACCGGTTTACCTTGACAGCGTACAGGTATTATCATATGTTATTGGCCACGTTTTATTTCACCTACACTTAAGTATTTTTATCCAATAGTGCAAACATCTACTCAATATTTTTCTTCTCTCTGAAAAGTCTAATTTTATTAGAATTCTCGCGCAACATCGATTTTTCTAGTGCCGTGAAAAATTGCGAAAGTTACACAGAGCTTTAAGAACGAAAAAGATGCTTTTACGTTCTATAGATTCTACGAGGAATCGCGTACAAAATTGCAAAGTAAAAAATGTTCATTTTCCTCATGAAAAAGAAAGTAAAGACAAAAGAATGGAAACACGCAAAAAGAGTCCATGTAGAGAATTTGCACAAGAGAAAGAGAAAGGAGAAAACTCCGCAATGTATTGACACCCTTGAAACGTACTCATATATGAGAAACGCAGCGTGGAGCGCTTCGCGAATGAATTTATTTGGTCGAGTGCGCGAAAACAGGTCAAAAGCAAAGCGTTCGACGGCAACGAGTGCGCTCTGGAAAATCAAGAAAATTGAGCTCGATCGACGACGGGAAATGATTATTTCGATTGAGATGGATGTCGGCGTCGAATCTACTACTACGCCTCGCGGCAAATACTCGCACACGAATTTTCCCGACTAAAAGCTACAGTTCTTTGCAATAAAAAGGAAAAGAATTCCTCATCGATGGAAAATCGCTGGGCTTCTTTGAATCGCATGCTTCTCCGGTGCATTACTCTGAATATTCTCGCGATTGCCAAGCAAGAGAGCGTTGAATTTATCGTACAAACTCCGCGAGCGTCGCGGTACGATATAACAGACGATTTAATTAAAAAATCGTTGTTGCGTGAACGGATGAAAAATCTTCTCGGCGGATCGAACGTAGCCCAACGTCGACGACTAGAATGGTGGCGGCGAGTCAGAGTATAAATTTTCAAGGATGGTCTTGCAGTCAGTACCTTATTGATCCCGTCTAAGCGGTTTTCCGGGAGACTCGTCCGCCCGCCTGCTCGTTCGCTCACTCGCACAGGCGATCAGATAAAACTTTGCTCGAACCTCGCCCAGATGCAGAGTGAGAGAGAGAGAGAGAGAGAGAGAGAGAGAGAAAGGAGGGAAAGAGCGATAGAGGTTCAACCTAGCTAGGAAAATACCGAGTCCAAAAGTTTTAAATTATAAGTGAGGCAAATAGAAAAAGCAAAGTTTTCAGAAGAGTGAAGAGGAGAAAAGCTACTTTAATGATATTAATACCTAAAAAAATGCATTACCATAATTTTCTAAAAAGTTCTGGGAGTGATTAAAATATTTAAAATATTATTTATTTGAAAACAAAAATGAATTAAAAGTTTAATATTCAAATTTTATTCAAAAATCTAATTATAACTTCATAAGAATATTTAAGACTAAAATTATTATCGTTAATGACTAGCTTTTAAACATTTTATACGTGGTAAGTGAATAAATTATAACTGAATACCAAGAGAAAATAACATTTTTACCTTACAATTCACGTTATATATAGCCATTGCCTTATATTTTATACTATCAAGTAATAAAAGGATGTATGTGAAATATTTATTACCACGCACAAAAATAAACTCTAGGCTTAGATATAAAGTTATAGAAGATTTTTGTAAAACGATAGTCAAGTTGATGTATCCAGAAAATATAGTTAACTCTATAGATCGCCATTTTACATTGCCTTTCCCCATTTTTTCTAAAATAATTTTAACAAAACGTCATATACCGATTCCATCTCGTATTGTACTGCCTGACTGTAGCCGATATATTTTGATGGGTATTCAAACTTTTAAGAAAAATACATTTGTCTAAAAAGTGCACTACAATAAAAGTTGACTTTTTCCAAATATATTGCAGAGGGCATGGAAGCTAAATAGGTCTTAAAACTGAATAAAATAATGCGTCCTTTACCGACAAGCTAAAAACTCGTAGAATAAAAGCTTTGAAAACTTTTAAAAAATAATTCCAAAGATGATTATTTTGAAGAAATTTCGAATTATGCAATTTTTAAAATTTAATTTGAAAGAAGTACTTCAATTACAAAATGATCGATCATTTGCGTATATCGGGGTTCTTCGATTTGTGATGAATTTGGCTCATCATTGATTCATTGTTAATCCTTAAAAAGACAGTTAATAGCAATACGCGATCGGGCAATTTCGTTGATCGCGACATGCACACGCACGCATCTACAAATACACATACGCCCTACTTTTTTGCTCTCTTGTTTATGAAAAGCGGAAAGGGGTGGGGGTATGGGGAGGAAGTTGCGGCCCAGGATTATCGGAGGAAAACAACGCGTGCGCGTGGAGGATTATTGCCGTGAAGGGGAAGCACTTCGCGCTTGGTACACATGTATACAAAGAGAGAGAGAGAGAGAGAGAGAGAGAGAGAGAGAGAGAGAGGAGGGGGTGAACTGTACTCGAACAGACCGGGCGTCGCGCAGCGTTTGCTGTTTTACTCTCCACGGAGTTCGCATGAAGAAGAGAAAATGGAGATATAGAGTCCAGGCCAGGTCGGGAGCTGCGGTGCTTCGCTCGCAATGATCTACATGTAAATTGTTGAATATTTTACATTAACTGCAATTTCTGTCTCGGTTTAGTTGGGGATTTAGCTATTATGAGGGTATTAATCTTTTAAATATATCTGATTAAAATATGAAAATGAAATGCGAAACGGATTATACCAGTATTGGTATATTTATTGAAATAATAAAGTCTGTATAATGAAATTTTGAAAGCTTTCAAGTTAAATTATATTATTACGGGTGTGAATTAAGTTCTTTCGTGAGCACTACGAGATATAAATTACGGCCCCAACACCTAATAATAAACTCGCAGTTGTAAGCTCAGAAGAAAATAAGCATCTTCATATTTCACAATAATTGCTAGCGTGTCCCTTACCAATTCAAATGCCACTTCGTTCTCGCCTTAATGCCACATTCACGCTATATAAACCACTTCTCTCGTGATCCAGCTCCGCTCCTCCCCCTCCATTACAATCCCATTAACACAGCCCACTGAAATATACAAAAAAATGTATAGCAGCTGCAGGGAATATCCGCAGATTAATCCGAGCGAGAAAGTAAACCGCGAAAACATAATACACACAGTGGCAGAAGCGTCTTCCTCTTGGGAGACTAAGGCGCAAACCGCAATTCCAAGACAGGAGAGGCGGGGGCGGGGGGCTACAATAATGCAGGGACGATATACACCGGGCTGGCCGTTTATGTCCCGGCCATAGATCGTTTTCCGGTTAGATACGTCGCCTCTCGCGTGCAGAGGATAAAGCTGCTCAGGGGGAGATTAAAGCGGCGACCGCAAGCTTACCGACGGCGCTATACTGTATATATATGTGTATGATAGCTGATGCACGCGCAGTAGCTCAGGGTCTCCCTAGTCCCTGTACCTTCATTATATAGCAAGAGAGTGATATTCGCTCCCCTTTCCCACGCTCACGGTAATATGTTCTGTTTAGCAAAATTTTAACCTGCGAGGTTGTGACGTCTAATGCCGTGACGGTAGGTGGTGGATCAGAAAGAAGGTGAACACGATTCTACGTGGGTGTGCTTGAAAATATGGTGTAGGCTAAAGAATCTGTTCTTGTCTGCATATATTGGAGGATAAAGAATGGACTCTACCCTACCAAGTTACTTATATTCGTTCAAGACTAAATTCTTTATGTCTTAAGAGACACTTAATATTATCCATGATATACAAAGGATTGGAGATACTATTATATACAATAAAGTTGCTAGATATTATTATATAATATCATATCGTAACAGAAGAGTCCTCAAAAATTACTCTTAATTAAGAGAATATTCTAATACCTCATTTTGAAAAATCAGGGATACAAACTTCCCATTCATTGTAATACGCTAATACCACTCATCAACTATACGTAATGCATTATTTTGTGATGAGATGCAATTACCGCAAACGCATGTGGTCGGTGCTTCAAATTAATGTTATTCTACAACGCACGTCGAGGTTCGGGTCGTGGACGAATGATCGATCGGCGGGATTAGTCAGTGACCATTGTTTTCAACGAAATTAATTAATCCGTTAACGTTTTAATAGCTTTCAATGCTTGACTAACGCGGCTCAGGAAAGCAATGTAACGGAGAAGTGAGGTTTAGCGAGCGCACAGGAGGAAGAGAAAATCGTAGCGATTCCGGACTGTTCGTAATCGGTCATAATCGATAATCGATCCTGCAGGCGTTCGGGTATAATGTATGCGCACAGGACCTACTGTCAACGGTACACTGTTCGTCGAGATCGTCGCGTTTCAACCCCAATAGTTGCTTGCGGCGTTAAATTTAGTTTTTGATTGAGCGACCATTTGACTAATGGGAATAGCGCATTTATACAAATGTTGCATACCAATATTAATGAATTTTTTTCAAAAACTTTTCTACAGTTTATTCCGTAAATTAAATTCTGTGTTCATCTATTACGTTTATTTATTTATTTTGTATTTGCAATTTAAAGCTCATACTATTATTTAATTAGATTTTTCACTGATTTGAGAAGAAGGAATGTTGAGAAAAACATAATAAAACAAAAAATAAGTAGAAATTCCAAAATACTCTTAGAATAGCCTTATTCATTGCTTTGAATGGAAGGAATTCGTCGAGATTTCTTTTTTAAATAACAATTTCTCGAGAAAATAGTCGTTATGAATACTTTTACATAGACTTCCAATTATATATGATTCATACTTATATGGCTCGTCTGAACCAATCCTGGCATTTCTACTTACGTCAGGATGAAGTTACATTCTTCATGCCATATTTGATTTCCCTTAAATTAATATATTTCAGAGTATATCTTTTTTATCACTGATGTATTCTGCATGTATATAATGGGTTAGATACAGTTAGTTTACATTTAATTTCTACAGTAAACTAGTACGACACCTACACGAAGTACGATGCGAGACTATTAACCTCCTAAACATGCTTTTAACGTGATTAATGTGATTAGAGTGTCCTAACGCCGCTTAATATATCGTTAGCGTATACTTTAGACTTTTTGAAAGGAAATCTAAGATCAACGTTGAAATTATACCAACTAAATTTTGTGAGAAAATATACTTACTTTAGTTGAATTCATGCTACATAAATGCGCGCGATCTTAAGAAAGTATAGCTAGAGAATGCTCAACTCTACTTCATCTCTTAATGGCTAATAAGAGGATACATTTTCTGGTACCCAAGATAAATCCGAGCACAATCTGTTTAATCTCATAGGATCTTTTTCCAAAAATGTGAGCTTATCTAAATAAAAACAATAAATATAGAAAAGAAAAAACATATCGAACTCCTTTCAAAGAAATTAACAAAAATTCATATTTTATCCCTTGATTTTGTCTATCTCAATTTTGTCATATAAACAAACCTGTTGTTGATTATTTCCTAACTTAACTGTTTCTAGTTTCCTTTAATTTTAATATCTTTGCGTAATTCATACTTTATTTTTATTATTTAATATAAAAAGCGTTTCACTAGGAAAAAAAGGATTCAGTTTTGTCTATTTTCAGTGTGAAAAACTATTTTTAGACTCAAAAACATTTTTGGTATCCCCCAGGCAAGGTTTTCCATGTCTTTGAATTTTAGTATATTATCAGTACACTATCACTCCATCTACCGTAGTCTGAAGTCTATTTAAATATTGAACATCCCACCGTAAATCGGTCACCTTTTAATACAGTTGTAACCGCTTTAACGACGTAAACATTATATCGCACAATCATTGGACCCCAACCTTTTACGAGGCACACGCAATAGAGGAACACTCTACGTATATATATTAAGTATACATTCCCTGGGTATATGTATAAATTTCCAAGTCATCGAGGATTCAAAGAGCTGCGGAGATTCCGCAGTTGTTGTTGTGAAGGAATACCATAAACCGTAAAATGGAAACGGCGCAGATATCAATTCGAGATAAGCGCAGTCCGCGCCCCTGTGCCCTAGCAAGTTGAGAGAAAGGTATATATATATAGAACTCGCTGGGCGCAGAGGCGTGCGCGCGCCTGAGCGCGTGATCGATAATCTCGACTGATTTACGATAACCCGCGCGAATCGTAAACTAGAAAGGCGGCTCGTCCTCGGTTGCGAAAGGCACGGGAAGGGCGGGCAGAAAGAGAGAGCGAGAGAGAGAGAGAGAGAGGAGAGAAGAGAGAGGAATAATAAGAGGGAACGAGGTATACAGGTAAAAGAGACTGTGACACGGGGTTCTCGACAGGGGGTGACACAGTTTCGAACTGGATTTTGCTTGATGATTAATCGGCATCTTCGTTGACTTTCGATCACGAAACAAGCATAAAACTTACAATTTATTTTATAAGTTCTGAATCCTCAGTGAACTTTTTAGATTCGTCATAAATAATACAATTTTCAATTTAGATTTACGGTTCGACCTATTTTAAAGCAAAAACTGATGAGTCAAATTTCATTGACTTCAGACTTGAAAAATATATTATGTCAACATTTCGTACAATGAAACTGTCGCATCTTCGTCACACTCACTTGAATTCACTTTGATAGCTGAGATTTGCCACAAATCTAATGATTAAATTAATCATGGCGAGGGCATGAGCCAAAATAACCATAACCAGATAAGCCAAAAGCAGTATAGGAAAAAATTGTGAACAATGCGATTGTTTGCCCTATAGCAAGCGATAAATCGTCAAATTGGCACAGTTGCGCGAACGCGCGAGATTAGGAGTCAGCCAGTTTCTCATTACACCACCGGAGAGAGCTGATAACTCACCCGAGCGCGCCGCGAGAGCGAGTGAGGTCGGTCCTCGAGCGCGCCACCGCAGTTATTATTTAGAGTGCGTCGCGTGTGCGAGAACAAGCGCCAGTGCAGCGCGCAAACTTTCAGCGCCGTTTTTCAGCCATGGGCTTCTTCTTCGCTGCCTTGCGTGGAAGAGTGGAACGCATCCTCGGGCGCGGAAGTTCGCGAGATTTACGAGGCCGCTTGCAACGCGTGCATATAAGTATAGTTTTTGGCCGCGAGCGCGCCAATGGGGTACGGGAGGAGGGCTAGTCTCATGGTTTCTTTTGTAGAATTATCAAACTTTATTTATTTACCTCATATTGAATAATCTCTATATTAGTTACTAACGGAGCGAAAATTTCATTTTAGACGGTAGTTTATACTTTATGCAGCTTCATAAATTATGTACATCCGTCTACTCGCGGTATAATATGTATATTAGAGAAATTTCGGGAACGACAAAATTAAAAACCTGAGTGGATTTACATATCGTTAGCCCCGTTCCATTTGAATTATGTTTGGTGGATGAAAAATCTGCTCAGAATATTCATGTAATTTTTGTAAAACGAAAAATTAAGAAACTGGAAACGTGCCTTTCGCTTTGAACCACTATATTCCTGCAATTTTAAAATATATTTCCAATATAGAGCATTACACTTATTTTTTCTCCCAGTCATATATAAGGAAATAAGTTTACAAATAAGCTTAATCAAAGAAAAATATTCTAAACTTTGCAACCACCAAACATTGGACAATTTAGTTTTGATATAATCTGAAGTAAATATAGTGTACCTCTTCCTCATCCTTGCCTCAAAGGTGTAAATCGAAGACTCTCAATTCAATAAAGTCCTTCACAGTTCGGCGCTTCCGTCATTACCATCGCTCGCGGCAATTTCGGTTCTGTCTCTTTCTCTCCGCTCACACACGCGTTTCCCTCTCTCCGCTCGCGTCACTTTCCAACTTACATACGATTATATTACGCTGCGCGCGCGTTGCACCGGAACCCGATGAATATTTAAGCCCGAGGTCGAGCCCTCGCAGGATTTATGTGCACACGCGCAAACTCATTCCACGGTTTTTCTTTTTCGCACTCTACAAGGCGGGCGGGGCGCGTTGAAAGGATGAGAAAAAAAGAGAATACGCAAGTAATTTACAATGTAACGAATGGCACGTGCAATGGTTTGCAGGCGGGGGTCGAGGACGAGGACGACGATTGACGGTGGTTACAGGACGGTCGCGACATTAAAAAGTCAATGCACGTGTAATTAAACCTGAAATTTTCTCAGAGTGGTATATTTGGTTTACTCGGTATGCCAGTTTCACAAACTTTATGGGATGCACATTGATATTTATTAAGAAATTTATCTGTAACGAGAACAGATCGAAATGATTTGCCACTTAATAATAGTAAATGAGGCTTTCATTTCAATAAAAATGAATATAGATCAAAAAAAGTCTGGGAAATTTACAATTTAATTTATCATGCAATGCATACCGTTAAATTTTACAATTCATGCAATTTAACTTACAATACAGAAATTGGGTATAAAAAAAATGGAGAATTTTAAATTTATGTGCGTTACATTAACTTTGTATTCTATACCAATCGCTATTTTTGCATAATAAATGTAAAGAATTTTTCCTTCGTACATTCTTCAAATTAAATCGAGTTTCAATGAGATTTTTTACTTCGTTAATGTAAAGACCCATGATCCGAGCATTACGTCTGGGTAAACTAGATTGTGATCGTTTTATTCTAAAAATTGAAGCATACTTTATTCCTGGTAAGGTTTACCTATAAAAATGCTGAGCACACGCTGTTTCAATAGTCACCGATTCATCACTTTCACAGTATTAAATGTTAAGTATTTTACTTTTGGAAAGTATCTATTTATTTATCAGTATTCTTAGTTTATTAGTTTATTCTTGGATGAAGTTTTCGCCACTAGGTATAGGGACCTAGTTATAATGCAAAGGCAGTTGATCAAGGTCTTTTTAGACAAAAATAAGTAGAAATCTAAAAAAAAACAACAACGAGGTTATATATCGCTGGAATTAAAAATTAACAAATGAAACTAGAATATTAGGGTAATAAAAAAAACTTATAGCAATTTATTAGTAAAATATTATTATTTATAGTAATTTGTACATACAGATCTTAACATTTCATAAATAATTAAATACAAAACTATGTAAAATTTTAATAAGTATTTATTAGACAAAAGTGATGTGATCTTTACTTATCATTAATAAATAAATATTAAAATATAAGCAGAATATACACGGAGAACAGTAGTAGTTCAAACTAGAGTTGATTATTTAATCACCGGTCATCATCTCCATGAACTCTGAAAAATAAAACACAAACATTGTTGTAGCGATTATTCATGTAAATTATATTTTAATGCTATACAAATAGAGAATAAAAATCGACAACAACGCCGGTATTCATTCTTATTATGATTACACGACGAGCAAATTTTCGCACGTAACTCCGCGCTAACGGAAAGAATAAAATCATTCATGAAACGAAATTTTGTATTCATGCAGCGTGGAAAATCCGCGCGCCTGTTTCGGTGCCACTTCGCAAGCGCCATTAAAAGTATTAAATTTATGAAAAGCTTTCGGATTTCTCATGCGCATAAAATAATGAAAAAGAGACAATTCATTTTTCTGCTCTGTATTCAGAAATGAAAAAATGAAGTAATCATTCAAAGAGGCTAATGTTATAGCTATGAACAATATTACGAAACTTTTATGAAGCTTAAAAATCTCAATGAAATTTATATTTTTAGCGTGAAGCAATGTAATAGAATTCAGTGTTCATAATTTTTTTTAGTTCGTGAATAATATAGTTTTAATGAAGTGCCCGAGTAAGGATGAATTTATTCTTAGCCTGTTTTTCAATCTTTAAAAGTATTTGAAATACATCATTTAATAATATTTTTATGCGGTTTTTAATATTAAATATAATACCGGTAATAACCGGTATATTATTTTTCAACTATAACCCCTAAATTAAGTCTAAACAAATTTATTGAAAGACCAAAATACATAAAGCAGTGGTAATTACGTCATTAAGAGCATTGTTTTGAAACTGCGCTGCAAAGCTTTCCGAAATCTATAGTATAACTGAACAAAATTTTCAATAGCCTTAATGGCGGAATTACGATATTATAACAATAAGCCTTTAACGAGCGTCCAAGTGGGAATTTCATTTGGAATATTCCAATTGGAAAATTCAATCTTCGCTTTATTACATTGTTTAACAAAACTAAATTTTGCCTTTTAATTCGTGTTTTACACCAACGCTAATCTGTTTGTTAATAATTATAGTGTAAATAACATTGGTTTCAAACAATCAATTATTCGTGATAGAATTAAAATTGATATTACGAATATCTTTGAATAAATATTTATAGAATGACAAAATGTATACCAACTGAAACTAGAAGCAGAAACATGCATAATTTGATATTTCGCTGATCAAAAAAGACTTTAATTTTCCTCAATATTTCGTGAAAATGAATGTTTTAAGAGTCCCGTCAATAGTGCACAAGTTACTTTATACAGTCCGCCAGTTCGCGTCATCGGTAGGAAACACTTGAATCCGTCTTCTTGTATCTCTCGCTCTCTTTCGAACAATTATAAATTTATTTAATCCATCGAAGCCATCCCTTCTCTTCCGCGCTGTACCATCGGCATATATGGACGCCGATCCGAGATATCGGTAAGAGGATGAGCAAATGGGTCAAGCCATCTCTCGGCGAGCTTTTCAAAAAGAGCTCCGGCGGCTCATATTGAGGCGACGCTGAATGAATTTTCCGATGGGAAAGGGATTTATAATTAAATATTGGACGCCGTAGGCTTTTCTTTCCTCGTCTTCAAAGGCCTTTTCACGCCGTCCTTACATACGCCTCCGCGATTAATATATCACACACAACCCGACGCGCGCTTGGCTGTATGTGTGTGTGTGTGTGTTATATATATATATATATATATATATATATATTACACACACCCACGTGTACGCTACACTCGAAGAAACGGGGTTAGTAAAGCTCGCCGGCGGTGGTAGGCTCTCGCAATTAAAAAAAATTCTTGAAACCCGTAATGCAGACGCGCGAGACTCTTTTGTTGCCTTCGCGCGCATGGCCGACTCGAGCACAAAAGTGAGCAAGAAAGTGTGACGAATAGCGCTGGGCCGGAATTCCACGCGTGTTTCTCTTTTCGCGCTTTTGCGCTTTTTTTAGCGCGGGAGTCATATTCAGTCTCGGGCGCGGTGCCTTGACGCAAATGAAGCGTGAGACCGGAGGAAAAAATTTGTAATCTGTGTGACATTAATCGTACATAAAACTAGTTGTTAAAGTCAATTGTGTAGCTCCGTTACATCGTTATTTTTGGATAAATGAAAATTTTATTTTAGTATTCAGATATTACGATTACGTTGAAAATGAGAAAATAGCGATGATCTGGATGAAATTATTTTAAAATATGTACATTTTAACGTTTCAAATATGTTTAGACTCATTTAAAATGTCCTTTGCTTTGTAATTTAGATCGAGATAATACAGTAAATGTGTTGAACTAATGCTGATAATTGATAATCCGAACAAGTATTGGTAAAATTAAGTGATGAAAAATAACTAGTTGATTTTATATATAAAAGTTAGCCTGTTTTCGTTTTAAATTCATTCATATAGATATACTCTCAACACCGAGAATATAACAAATAAAAGTCTTACCGTCAAAATCAACGGTGCCAGAACCATCAGTGTCGATTTCTGCGATCATGCCGTCCATCTGTTCGGGCGTAATCTGTTCGTCAAGCGCGTGAAGGATTTCGCGAAGCGAGCTCGTTGGGATGTAGCCCTTCTCGTCCTTGTCGTACAGGCGGAAAGCTTCTTTCAGTTCCTTTTGGAGGGCCTCAGCGTCCTCCTCCTGGAAGTGGCAGGCTACCCGGTAGAACGAGTCGAAGTTGAGCAGACCGCTGCCTATATAACATAGATTGTTCTTTGTATATAGTGTTTTCCATATTTTTAATATTAAATATTCTCGGAACCGAAATCTTAGTGTGACGAAATAGAGATGTACTTCAAACGGGTAACACAGAACTATAGAACTTTTAGAGATAATCTATTTATAGTTACCGAACTTCTTTATTTACCTATTGATCTTTAATTTTTAAGTTGTAGTATACAAGTTATATTATAATCGATATATCTATATATTAAAATCAAGGAGAAAGATCCAAAATTAACGTTTTACAACTTCCATAAGTTACATTTTGATATTAAGTTTTATTTTAAAACATGTAACACCTTGATATCCAAGTTTATTTTAAACTGTTTGACACCCGCACGACAAATTTCGTTCCAACAGTAGATTTATCGCAGTAACCATTTTGTATCAGATCAGATTTCATTAAACAGTGAAGTACTAAATTACAATATTACAAACATTTGAATTTAATTTTAGCAATAACACTTAAATTAAAAATGTATATGTGATGCACATTATGCCCTCCAGCTCAAGTTCTAAAAATATTAAACTAAAATATCCCTCGTCTTGAAACATATATTTAGGTTACTATCTAGATATAGATCTATTTTTTGGATGTGGTTAAATGTTAATTAGACATTCTTATATTATTAAAAATAACAATGATACATTACGTACGATTCATTACTTTTTAGTATTTGAATTTTTATACGAAATTAATAGCCCAGAAACTATTCAGACTAATAAATATTGTTTTTTTCCTATAACATTTCAAAATCGCATCAAAGTAGTACAGCAATTCATTAAAAATGATAATAACAACAGCGCTGGATCAAACGCATCGGATTAAACCTCGAGCTTTCACATACACACAGGCGTGGCTCGCGCGTGCATTACGGCCCCGATAGCGGAACATTAACTCTCGCCGCGCGACTCCGGAGATTAAATTCGGATCAAGCGTATAGGCACCGCCGCCATTATGTATCCTCCTGCGCCTCTCTCTCTCTCTCTCTCCCTCTTGCCCGCCGTTATCTGCATAATAATACCCGAGGGCTTTATGAGAGACAAAAGAGAGCGCTCGACGATCGATCGCCATTGTCTCGATAAATATATACGCGCGAGAACCCGAAATCCCTCGAATTATACGCGGGCGCTGAAAGCCGGCGGAATAATCGAATTCAATCTTCGAATTTCTTTTCCATCGGCTTTTGTGCGAGCGCAGTTGCATTCTTCGCGCGGGAATCCCATTTGCTACGAAAGGTGCGGAGGGTAGAGGAGAAAGGAGAGGGAGACGACGGACGATCAAGTGAGCAGCGAAATCTTTTTCTGTTGCTACTGGATTTCTTCTCTTTTCTTTTTTTTCTCCTCATTTCTGGCTTCTATTAAAATGTTGGAGGGATTCGAGGGGAGTAGCTCGAAGCGCGCATATAATAGGGAAGGATTCCGATGAGGATGTAGTGCTCTTTTGTCGAGGAAAGGGCAGTGATAACGTGGCAAGATTCAGATTCTACTATAGGATTTTGAACTTCCATCTGACTTGAAATTAATTTCTGACGAAGAAATTTGAAATAACATTGTAAACAGTACTTGGACAATAATATCATTATTTCACTATATTTGGTTTATAATGTGTTCTCAGCAGATAACGATGTTATTCAAAAACCAGCAAAATATCATCAACATACTCTTTCCAACATGTTATTCTACGAAACATTAACACAACTTCTCTGCGTACATTCACACCTTATCAGTATATTCCGTTTAACTTACGCGTACACAACCAATCGGGCGAGCAATCGAAATCCTCTAAAACTTCGATCTCCGAGTTTACTTAATATTTGCAGCGCGTACGTTCATCCTTTATATAAATTGAGCGATTGAGATTCGTTCGGTTTTCGAGTATTATTGCGAGAATCTCGAGTCGATCGCGAAACAGAGGGCGCGCATAGCGCGCCAAATAACACTATTTCATGAATTCTTACGCTGGAAAGGCACTCTTTCTCTCTCTCTCGCTCTCACTCTCGTGCAACTCGTTACTCCGCCACCTTCAACTCGCCGGTGAAATAGAGCGCGAAATTCGCCTCAGAAACCAGCCGTATTTATTTACAGTATATGTGTGTGTACGTGTACGTACGGTTAAAACACGCGCGCCGTCACGGAGTAACAGTCGTTCGCAGCAGAGTACTGCCGCATTTATTTAATCGTCGGAAAGTAGCGCAAGGCGTGCGGATTACGTTCCAGTCATTTCCCGGCCCGTCGTTTTGCGAATCGGTCGCGCACGATTGTGTGTGTGTGTGTGTGTGTGTGTGTGTGTGTGTGTGTGCGTGTATATATACACACGCTTAAAGGGCTGCGGGCAGTTTTATTTTCCAGGGAGTTGGTTACGTCGTGTCCCTTAACGGCTTTGCGATGCTGCTCGGTGCGCAGACCGACGCATTAACGTTTATGCTATTGTTGCGAGAAGGCCGCCGGTATGTCGGTTATTGTTTCGCGGGTTTTACCTCGGTGCTTTGCGAATGGTGAGAGACTCTTTCCAGGTGCGGAGCAATGGGATCAAGATTTTCTTTAATTACAAAGTTTCTTGAATAACAAACTTGGAGGTACCGTAGTATATGAGAATATTCTTAATACATTATTTTAATATAAAATGTTAACAAATTTTTTCAAGATATTCACTGGCTTTGAATAAAAAATATACGCTAGAATATAGCTTTTTTTCAATAAGATCCACATTTAGAAAAATGAAAAGAATCTCGCTTTTAGAATATCACAAAACTGCAAAATCCCTGCTACGCATACTCAGCCAAGCCTTATTGTTACCCTATACTCATTCGGATTCATATTCGTTTCTTCAGAAGAATATTTTATCCCTCCCACGCGAAATCCTCGAATTAAAAATAAATTTATTCGAGAAAGATCTTCAAATGACTATCCACACATACACATATAATATAACGCAGCGTGCGATTCAGCAAGCTGAAGAGTCTGTCGACCCAAATCCCGAGGCTTTGCGGCGCGCCGTCGTCGCTGATACAAAATCATGGCGCACAGGATACATTATATCCGCACCGCAGGACCCGGAGCTTTTGTTCCCTCTTCCTACGGCAAAAGGCTTAAAGAAGGACGGCGCGCCAACGCTATCGGCTGCTATACTTCCCCCCTCCGGCCCTCTGTGACATATATATATATATATATATATATATATATATATATATATGCCGCGTCATTCTCTCTCCCTACAGCGTAAAATTCCACCTCGTAAAATTTCTTAAGAGGCTCGGAGAGTGCGAAGAGTAAAAAAGAGTTGCCGTATCTGTGTAGGGCCTTTGTGAGGTGAGTGGGGCACAATGACAAGAGAGGTGATATAATTAAAGAGGATGGCTCATCTTACCATCTTCGTCCTCGGCTCTCAGCATAATGTCCAAATCGTGGTCGTCGAAGGTGTGGCCCAGGGTGTTCAGGATAGTGCGCACCTTCTCCTTCTCGATCTTTCCCGACTTGGTCGAGTCGAACATCGAGAATGCTCGCCTGAGCACTGCATAGATCATGAGAAAATTCAGTTAAATACTTGTTTTTCAATTAATTCGTGGAAGAGGATATTTCATTGTGATGATTGTGTAACTTTGCTCTGAATATTTTCGTGTCATTATATAAAATGTCATTCATCAGTGGACGTTGGTAAGCTTTACGCAACCGTGGAATGTTATTTTTAACGCGGCGTTTGTGAATTTTATAACTTTTTCTTTCATAATGATACCTAGTTTTAACAATGAAATATCCATTTTTTAACAAATATTCATGTTATTACTTACTTTGAATTTGCTCATCATCCTGAAACACAAATAATTTAAATGAAAAAAATAAATTAACTACGGAAATCTTATTATTAAACAAAAATAAAACTTTAATTTATTATTTTTAAAGAGCATAGTACCGACTCTGAGAACTCGGGTATGGAGTTGTTATATATAATAATAGCAAAATAAATATAGGAATAGAGAAAAGTTGTTTTCATTTAAAAGTTCATTTTCTATCGTCTCGAAACAACACATTCAAATCGCCGAACGAAATAAAGAAATAATCATAAAATTCAATCAGTTCTTTAAACTTGCGTATTTGATAAATGTATACTGAATATGTAAGATTAAGAAAACTATTTCATACACCGATAAAGTGACGGTGCAGAAGTGCAATTTGCCACTTCTGATTCTCCGTGCTCGGGCCGCACGGCTCAATAGGAAAGTATCGTTCAGCAAATGGCTCGTAAAAAGCCTACTCGTTCTCTCTCTCTCTCTCACTCTCTTTCTCTCTCTCTCTCTCTCTCTCTCTCTCTCTTCCTATTTTCCCTAATAGCCGCGGTCGGTCTCGCGAGCACTTTGAATTTTATCACAGACCGAGCTGCTACACCTGCCCTCCCGATAAACACTCAATCACTGCGCGCGGGCAAACGTAAACACACTGTTGCGGAACTACAGCGCACTATATACTGCTATTACTATTACTATTACGTACACCGCCGACACCAACCATCTTGCTTTTCTGTCGTTTGCACACGTGTGGGGGGGCCGCTCTCTCCGCACTAACGCGCCGCTCGTCGTCGGGGATAACTTTTATAACCTCCAGTCGCGTGGAATCTCGCTCTCTCGCGTGCTATAGCGCCCCTCTCTCTCTTACTCGCTTCTCTTCCTAAACTTGCGCTCGGCGCCGACTATAATGCTGTCGTTCACAAGGCACGTCGAACCAATCAGCCGCTGCCTTTGTTTTATTTTAACGGTACGGATGAGCGGGAATTTCTCGAGCGTGGAGATTCCGAGGTGCGAGAGAGGTATTTTTTTTCTCGGCGACAATACAGGGAAATATACTAGTAGCGATTAGAATTGTTTTGAAGGAGGCGTGAGGTAGTGAAAGATAGCTTTCAGTGGGCCGCAACGTACTATAGTTTTTCATAATTTTTAGACCGTTTTGTGGAATTTTTAGTCCTTGATGCTATAGAAATACGGCTATTTGTGGATCCCAATGATACTTTTACGAGAATTAAATTGATTGGTTGCTGACTTATTTATTTATATGACACTTTTTAAAATTATCATTCTTTATTTATCATTCAACTAATTATATAACTGAAAATTTCTAAAAATGTATACTTATTAATATATGTATATTAATCTTCTGTGTTATACATGCCCAATATCTATGTCATTTTTAATAATAATCTGGCTGTCCCTCTGTTTAGTCATTATTTTGAAATGTGTAGACAAAACTAAGGCTGTCTTATGTAATCAATCAAAGAGAACTTTAAATTTACAGGAAACTTAAAGAAAATTCCTTTTTTGATTCATTATTATTCTTGCTTTATTTTTTTAGGCACTGATAAAAAATTCATAAAAAGCTTCAGTTTCATCATTTTTGACTATACCATCCATTGTTACCCGTATCGTTTCACTTGAGCGCCATTTCCCCTTAAAATACTCTGACCTTGCCGCGCGAACGAAATAATCAACCGCATTGACCCATCCGTTCCCTCCTACATTTATACGAAAATAAAAAAGAAACAGACTCTTCAAGATTACATTTTCCAAATATAATACTCCCATGCTTTTCCGACTTTTACGTAAGAATCTGACACGAAAGAATTCAGATGACCCTCGAGCCGCTGAAGAAAAGGTGGGGACGCTCGGACGGCTATTTCAAAACTCGCGCGCGCTTCCCTCCAGCCTGCTGTGATACTGCTGCTTTCCACGCGCCGCATTTTTCTGGCATTCTTTTGCGGGCCGCCAGCCGTACGCGCTGACTATACGCCACGCGTCTCTTTTTCTCTCCTCGCCCGAGCGAAACTTGGGAGTTTTTCCGTTTTGTCTTACAAATCGAGAGGTATCATTCACGCGCGAATCGCTTTTTCTCCTATAAGTATATAACGTAGCACATTTTTGTTTTCTATATAGCGATACGTGTGTAAGGCAATAATGGCGTAACATAAATCATCTCGAAAAGAGGAAATTTGTCCTGCGAAGGGGGCGCGCGATTATTTCTCACTCGGCGTTACAAGGGTAGCTTGCGCGTGCGCAATGGGCTTTATAAATAACGATCTTGTAAAACACAAAAAATGGACTAGAAAATTTTGAGAGTGAGAGAGTGTGTGTGTGCGAGAAAGCTCTTTGTAGAAGTTAATGAAGATGAATGAGTTGCTTGCGTATAATGAGACTTGAGAAGTCAGTTTCGAGTTGACGGGTCAACTCGAGTTTTGCATGCAACATTTTGCGTCGGAATCCAACGAGGATGGGAGAGGAGAGAGAAAGAGAGGAAGAAAGAGAAGTGCTTCGTTAGAGCGATGTCAACAAATTTTGCGAGAGTTTTGCGCTTTAAATGTGTCGTCGTCTATTTAAAATGAGAAATGGCAATGTGTCGTAAAGGTATTTAAGCAAAATATTAGACTTTATTGAAATGATATTTCATTTAAAAATAACTTTTTTTGGAATGCAAGTATGTTGAAAGTTATTGCTTCTCAGAAATTTTAATAAGATTTCAATTTAAAATGCTGTCCGAGAAATAATATAATTACTAATTTGACACAGTTTCATGTAGCAACAAACAAGCTTGTTTCTAACACCGTAAGTTTAGATCACTATGACAGTTCTCAGAAGCCTGTTGCTATTATAAACAGCGTGACAATCTTGAAACGATCGTCTCGAAAAACCCCTTTTCCTCCCTAATATTTCCCCAATAAACTTATCAAAATCGACACCTGTAGCGGTATTCAATAGTATCAATGATGGAACTAGCCAACGTCAATTTTCTGATCACTGAATATAAGTCGGCGGACTCTATTAAACGGCACATCACTCTTATTTCCGTCAAACGTGTGAATTGTGCAAAACATCACACACACCCCCGCTTTCCGTCAAAACAACATTCTGGAACACGCATATACGATCGCGCGTATAATCCGCGCGCACAAAAGCCTGCCAAAAAGCAGGCGAAACTTTGATCTAAATTAACCGCAAATCAATCAGCGAGGCGCATCCTGGCCGCTTGATTAGGTGTAGCGAAGGACGCCGCTGGCGCTGCCACAGCCGCGGGCGCGAACGTGTTAAATGCATAATTTGGCACGCGTGCCAAGTGGCCGGTCAACGGGCCGCGTGTAGAGGCCCGCGGGCGCGAGATGAACCGCGATGACTTGCCGCTGGCGTGGAAGCGTAAAGGACCATCTTATTGAGCGGCAGAGAACGAGAGGGAGAAAGAAAGAGAGTAAGGGTGTGCCGTTTATACTCGTGAAGCGTTGGCCGGGGGAGAGATGGAGGAGAAAAATAGGTCCAAAGGCTGCCTGTTGTGCGGCAGAAGGTATTACGAAGTGAGGTTACGCTTTTTTTATGAATGCAGTCACTCATGAACTGTTTTACAATGTAGGCTAAATTATATTATTGTTGTAGCAATATATATTTTGTTAGTATAATGTTTCAGAAGTTTTATTTCAAGTCTAGAAGTGATCTGTATTTGGAATGCAACTTATAAGTGCATAGGCTTCCGTTACTCATCTAGGAGAGCATACCTTGCGAAAATGCAAAGTTCTGAATTTGACTTTTAACCGAGACGCACTGTGTTATTGCAATTCATACACATTTCGAGCTCAGAAAATAAAATGTTAATAATTTTCTACCTGTCACAAGTATCTTCATTACATCGATCTAAAAATTGATATTGTATGATTCTGGTCATGGTACCGTGCCAAACAAATGTATTTGGTACAGAAAAATGGATAATTATTCCAAAAAAGCGGTACATTGCTTTAAAATAAATTGGAGCATATTGTACAGGTGCTTTCCTATCAAATGTAGACAAAGGAAAAACATTAACTCTGATCCCCTTAAAATATTGGGACCTCTATAACATTTCATTTTATACCATGCCTGACTTTTTCTACTTGACCATTTTCAGTTATTCACACGCCATATAAAATTTCTTCTGTAATGTATTTGTAAAATATAAATGCATTTATTTCCAAATAACATAACATAATTACACAAAAATTAGGTGTTATCCGTAAATAAGAACCTACGCTTCTCCCCATCTCGAATTTGAAACACGAAACGATCACGCCGCATTCTCCCTGCACCAGCTACAGGCCTCTGGCGAAACCCCAGCCACCCCCTCAAAATCGCATCTTGCGCAGCCAGCAACAACCCTTCCCCGCCCAACTCACCTCTCCTGAGACGACCAACTTATCCCCTGCGCCCCTCCTCCACCCCGTCAAACGGGAGTAAAATTACAGTAGAGCAGCAGCAGCGGTAACAGCCATCCAGCGCAGTTGCATTATTGGTTTCAGGGTCCGCGCCGGCTTCGCGCGAGCCCTAAATTACTCGCTCTGCGCGCCTGGCCGCTTGCGAGCGCCCTCGAAAACTTTACTAATTAACGACGTTTATACTTCGGCCGCAGCCATTAACATTCCCATTGGCGAACGAACGAACGGGCTCTCGCCATTAAGCATGCCATTGATGGATCAATTTGTCTTTCACGGAAGTTCACGGGAACAGAAGGCCGTGCGCGGGCAGGTGATTTTTCGCGCAAGTGCGCAAGAAAAAGTGATTCGCATACTCTCATGTGCCAAATAAGGTACACTAGCGTGCAAGTTCGAACGTTTAGTTGCGCAGGTTATTGGGCTACAATTTTCGGCTTGAATATTACACGGATTTGCTGGGGCTATTATTGCATTGTAGCTTGCCTCGCTATACACACTGTCATTTCTTTTTTTGTTGAATCGATTTTATGCAAAATGAAAGAAAAATTTTCAATGACATTGTAATAAGTCAGCTTTTTATAATTTTTATTCAAATAATCCTTTATAAACTCATTCTCATTTATTTCAAATTCAATTACTTATTATTGACAAACTAATCATTGTCAAGAAAATAAAAAATCTCTACAAATCATAATTATAAAATGATGGATATAAGTTTGTATAAAGCAGTATATTGCTATTGAGTAACGTATTACAAACTTTTTTTTATTACATATGTGACAAAGTTAGAACGATTGAGAATACATCATAATATATATAAATATAAAGTCGCGCATCGATGCCCGAGTGCAAGCGCTGAGAGTAGATTTAGAAAAAAAGCGGTCATACGAATCGACGAGCAAACGTCAAGCGTGAAAAAGAGGAGTTTCCTGTATGAACCGCCGAACTGAATTACACGCGAAATTCACCATCGATTGTCCATTTTTCGTGTACCGCCGATGCGTAGATTGAATTCTGCCAAGCGTACGTTCGCATGTGCGCGTGAATTCGATTAATTTTCCTCTTTTTCATCTGTCCTGCATCCGACGCGAATAGCTCGTCGATCAACGCCTGTCGACGTTTCAAAACGCAAACGGGCGCGAAAACTGACGCGGGAAGCGGAAACTCTGTCGTGGGCAAAAACCACGCGCGTTCGCGCTATTATTATAATTAAATACGAACTAGACGAATCGTAGTAGACCGAGCGCGTACTCGCGATTGATACCTGGAATTGTTAATTAAAGCAAGGTAGGGAGTGGGTGGTGGGCAATTAGCGACTGGCGAATTGGTAATTACGAATTTCACGGACGATTATCAAACTCTCGTATCGGCGGGTCGCACAAGCGAGAAGGACCCGCAGAGAGACGTACGTATACGCGCGCGGCCCAGACGGCCCTGAATTCCCCAGAGAGTTTCGTGTGTGCATATATGCATGCATATATAGACATGGGTGCCGTCAACCGCGAATCGCGCGAGCGGCCCGCCGATTTGAATAATCATTTCGGGGTCGTGCTATGCCAACGTGCCGCCGCGACAAAACAGAGATGTCAGACGAGTGTAATGGATTTCAGATCGGTTTGATTGACTAATATGTGCACTGGTTTTGCGAGGAAGAGCTGAGCTCTACTGTACTGCAATAATTTTCTATAGTACGACGTTTTATGCATATTTGTTAACGCCAATCTATTACATTTTTTACAAGACTTAAAACCGTTATTTAACTTTTTTCTTACAAATATAACACTTTAAATAACAGTTATATATCATTATGTTATTGTTGTCAGTTGTAATATACCTATCATATTTAGCTCTTCAAAATATAGGACTGCTGCTGGTTCTACTTTACTAGCGGAAAAAGATAAATGAATCATAAACTTCTGTAAATTAAATAAATATTGTAAACTTTGTACCGCTATCTCTCATAATAAAAAAAAAGTTCTGCACTCTTTTTATACAATAAATAGAGGCACCTCGAAAAGTTTTATTAAAATTGAGGGCTCTTGTCCTCTCTTTCCCTCATCTTGAAATTGCGTAGTAACTTTTTATTTCGCATTCCCGTTTAAAAAGTTATCAATATCATGAGGGACCTACATTTGCAATGGGAGGATCATACGCAGACCAACATTAAATAAGATTTGCTAAGTGATTTTCCGTATCAAAAATTTTAAAACACATTCGCTAAAGCAGCGTTAGAAGCTTTAGTGTGTAGCCGATTAATTACTGCAAAAAAGAAAAATTGAGACTGACTAATGAGGAGATGAATGACAGTGAATTTGTGTATTTGTTAATGTGATGAAAGGAATGGTCCAGCTGTCCACTAGGTGTGTCAGAATAGAAAAACACCAATTTTTTGTTTTTGTTTTTGCCGACGTTTCGGGCATGCCCCTCTTCACAAGCTCTTTATTAATATTTGAGAATATATGTAAAAAATGTACAAAAGGCACTATAAATACAATTACAAATTAATACAAGAAATGCAAAAAAAGAAAGAGAAGACTTACCATCTTACAAAATATGGTAGGCAGTTTGACTTCTGCCAGTCAACAGTGGTAAAGTTCTGATCTTTGACTTGATTGGATTGGTTTCACACCTTTATTGACATCTCAGACTATAAAAAAGACCGGTCATATAAACTTTACTACTGTTGACTGGCAGAAGTCAAACTGCCTACAATATTTTGTAAGATGGTAAGTCTTCTCTTTCTTTTTCTTGAATTTCTTGTATTAATTTGTAATTGTATTTATAGTGCCTTTTGTACATTTTTTATATATTTTTAAATATTAATAAAGAGCCTGTGAAGATGGGCATAGTGAAATGCCCGAAACCTCAGCAAAAACAAAAACAAAAAATTGGTGTTTTTCTATTCTGACACACCTAGTGAAAAGTTGAACCATTCCTTTCATCACATTAACAATAATTGAGACTGATGAAACGGGTTAGAAAAAAGGCATTAATTTCATGTTATTAATTTTGATGGCAGATAAAACTTTTTCGTTCTATTTATTTACTAAATATTATAGTAAATGTTACAATACGGTATTTTCAAGCGATAAGACATTTATAAATATGATTAAATGTGGACTCGGTACAAAAAAATTTATACAAGAAGAAATTTATACTACTTTTTGAAGTAATAACAAATAAATCACGTAGGGTATCCTCTCTCTTACTCTTTCTCTCTCAAAATTCCTAACGATAATTTCAGCGTGATGAACTTCTTTGAAAACAAACAAAAATGCTCACAATGCCGAGCTAAATTTACTCATGAACTAAAATACTACATAAAGAAATCTATATTCGACTCCAATTCGTTAAATTGATTCTCGCTTATTATAAATTTATTCTTACTAGAATTGTACTAGTAATGCCGTAGAAAAAACATGCTTAAAAATTATAAATGATTTTGTTTCTTCAGATTTTAATATTTATTTACACTAAAATTAAAAAAAGAATTTTAATTTAGTAAGAGTAAAGTGTGAATACACTATTCCTTCGTCTCTGTTTTAAGTGAGTAAATTAATTTAATCACCTGACGGCGATGGAAATCGTGATTCTTGCGTTACGGTCCGTCGAGACAGAGATTCTGCATTTCCCGTGAAAACGCGATTACCATTCCTCATCTTGATTCACCGTGTCTAGTTTATTCTCAATTTGCTTACTTTTAGTAAATAAAGACCCGTGAGTAATCATGCGTGTTTCTTCTAAATGGTGTTGAGCGGATTTTGGCTCTCCTAAGACAAAATATTTTAAGATTTGAAATTACAGAGATTCAGTAGTTACAGAGGTTCAGTATAATAGTAAATAATATGAGTCACGCGTAGTACAAAATTCTTTTGGATTTTACATACTGGGTCTTTATTTAAAATGTAATCAACTGCTACCAATTAATTTTAACATTATTTTATATAATGGTTCTAAAGTTGTTCTGCAGATGTAGGTAAAACTTCAATCTATAAAGTTTCGACAATGAATTTAGAAATACAACAGTTTATGAGTAACTATGCTCAGTTACGAAAATTTTTATTAATTTATCTAGAGTTAAGAGGGTCAATAACTTATGTAGGTTACACTCTGCTCTTGTCCTAGAATTCCCAACTTTCATAAGTACTGTCTCTTATGAAAGTAGATGAAAGTTTAACTATTTCACTCTTGTCGAGCTTTTTCATAATTAATTTACTTTCAAACTTACGAATTGCAACAATCGTTTCTCCAATAAAATGCATCCGAATCAATCTCTAGTCTTACAATAGTTCACAGATACAGTCTTGATAGCTTAAAAAAATCAGTTCTATTTTTATGACAAGTCAGCGACTTTTTGAAATGGAAATCGCCATAGCGAAAACTGCGTCGCCACGACTCGTCGTGCACGCTTCTCTCACGACCCTATAATTATCTCGCGCGGTGTCGCCCACACTAAGCGAGCCGTCCATCCATCTGAATTATTATTCCAATAAACTGGCGCTATTTTCGAGCTCACCCTCTCTCTCTCTCTCTCTCTCTCTCTCTCTCTCTCTCTCTCTCTCTCTCTCTCTCTCGCTCTCTCTCTCGCTCTCGCTCTCTCTCTCTCTCTCTCTCTCTCTCTCTCTCTCTCTCTCTCTCTCTCTCTCTCTCTC
>JAYJLV010030321.1:0-29906 GCA_036873485.1 Torymus texanus | reverse complement strand
ACCGAGAAATTAGCTACTTTTAGTAGCTACTTACTATTTTCTTGTCTATTTTCGATAGACACAATTCTACCAGGGTACAAGAGTTTACTTTATCTTTATCAATAAAAGTGTTATTTATCATTGCTCTTTCCATGTTTTACATTGAGTGACAATATTCGTATCATCTTTTGATAAGTTCCATTGCTCATCGAGAGTATGCACGTGACGAAAACGATTAAAATAAAATAAAGTTGACTTTTCTAGCAACATATCCGAAATGTAATTTATTAATTTTAATAATAAATGCTAATCAATTATATAAAAAAGTCAATTATCAATTCAATATGAAAGGAGAGTTTGTTTAATTGAATTATAAATCACAGAGATCCGTGGAAATAGCAGTAATTTCTCTGAATTTTGGATCTCTTTGATATCTAGAACAATGGCTAATAAATTTTGCAGATAAGCAAATATGTAATTGAATAATATAGAGATTTATTTATTAATTAATTAAATTGAGCCTACTCCAATGCTGATGTATGTATTTCAGGTATGCATTTTTCAAATATTCCATTGAAAAGCATAATACTTTTAGAATTTTCTCTCTATCCCGATGTCGTCATTTTTTATTATTATTTTCACCTATTTAAAATTTAATATTCACCTAATAAGAATTTAATTGAAAATCGGAAGGCAGTCTTTTTTAACTTTGCTAGCGTCATTGGAATTTTTTTACAAAATGGGATGTTATTTCTTTATTATGATTAGTTAAAATTGTCTTTGATACTTGTTGCGCGCGGATAAACTTCGTTTTCGCTGTTTTAAGAAGTATATAAGCATAATAAACGGAGGTATTCTGCTAGCTACTAGAGGATAAGTTAAATAAATAAACGTTATCAAAGTAACGATTATACATTCAAATTAAATGATTATACTTATCCTCATTGTCAATGAAAGTTCCCCCAAAAGGATGATTTGACTTATTTTCTGAATTTTGATGTACCTTGTTTGTATTCATTTACTTATATACATGTGTCACAAACTCTGAATGCATATTCGGCAAACTGATAAGACAAGCCTCGTCCAAATCTTAGCATTAATTACTAAAATATAACGAGTTAAACAGCGAAAAACTATAATCTCATAAGAGAAGGTCTTAAACCGCTAAAAATGGCAATATTAGTGTATGTTACGAAAAATTGTGTTCAAAGGTTTTTTCATCCTAATCCAGATATGTACAAAGTTCAATCAAATTCTTATCCTTATTTTCATTTACTATCAAACATTCTTAAAACAAAAGCGACAATTTTTTATATACAACCGTTATACCATCAAATAAACTTCACATTATTTTTCATTATGTCAGATAAAGGACTTCATTACCTCTGACTATACTACGCACTGTCCTAGACGATGGCGAGGACGAACGACGGAGAACCCTCAGCAAACATTAACCTTTAAAGATTCGAGTAAACAGTGTCAGCTCCGAGTCCGCAAATTATTAATCACATTTCCCGAGGCGCTAAACTCCGCCAATATTGATTCTCGGGAAGATAAATTTTAAATCTATTTCCAGAGAAAGAGAGAGAGACGCACGCTCGTGCACGGGATAAGTGGACGCCAGCACGATGACTCAGGGTTAAATATAGGGCCGCGCTGTAAATACGGGATAAAGTGAGAGACTCTCCTTAATTTGGCCTCGCTCAATCAATCCCGATTAAGCGCTAATGTGTTTTGCTCTCTCGCGCCCTCGGAAGTTCCGCAACTGCTGTTGCTGCTGCTGCGCACTTGTACTCGTCGTCGTCGTCGTGTGTTCGCAGTAATGTATAGGTTCTTTGCTGTACTGTTGCGGATGGGCTGTAAAGTAAAAAGGTCCCATTAGTAGCGTTTTGGCAAGTATAAGTAAAAGTCCTCAAAAAGTTATATTAGACAGATATACTTTAAAAAATGTGAACGAAAAAAATGATCGACCAAAAATCTTCAATCCTTTGATATGAAATTAAACCTTATAGTTTCATTTTAACAAAACTAATTTGATAAACAATGGTATTTTAATTGTTTGAATATGAAAGCATATTTAACACTTTATTTTTGTCTAAAATTATAATGCATTATGCACTTTGAAAGAGAAATGGTGGCCAGTCCACAGCACGTGACAAACACGTGCTATAGGGTGTTGGCCCTCTTTCTTCCTATGGTGCGTATACCATTTTTTTCAACAATGGATCAAAAATATCAGATTCCCGTAATTCCGTCAGGGAAAAATGTGGCACTTTCAGGCTGGCGTTGCGAAAAAGCAATTCTGATTCAACAAACCGCGCCTAGTGCTTCCCTAATGCCTCTCTTTTGAAAAAAACATAACGATATTACGTAAGACTCCACTTTTAACGGCCGCATACATTTAACAGCCCATCCATAGGCCCTAATTATACCCTAATAAAATCCAAGACAATGGCCACCTATCACACAAAGCTTCGATTAATCACTCACATCCCATTCGAAACCTCTTTCCTCCAAAGCCGCCTTCAGTCATCGTGGTATTGAAATTGATACCTTCAATAATTTCTCCACTCTTCCGACTTCCAAGAACAGTGAAAAAAATCCTTCCTCGTCTAACAGCTTTCCCATAAATAAGCTAGACACAGGTGGAAAGGTAAACTCGCATTTACGCATAATACACGCGTATGCGCGCACGTGTTATTACGTGGGCGTGGACTGAGGAATGGCTCCTTCGATATTACGCGATCAAGTCTTTGTGCGTATATATAAACGTGGTACGCTCGGCAAGTTATGGCAGTTCGCAATTACATAAAGTACCGGACGTATATAATCCAGGCCTGCAGTACGATTGAGCGAAAGTGTGGGGAGGGGTGGGAAGGCGACGAGGTGATTAATGAAAGGGAGAAAAGAAGGTGAGCGAGAGATAATGCGAAGGGGTAGAGAAGTCGATGGGACGGTGCTGATTGAGGGAATGGAAAAGTTATTTTTGAATGGGATAAAGGGTCGGTGACAAGGGAATTGATTTGGTTTTTCGCGGGGAGGAGATCATAATTGGGTTTTGTAAAGGAAGTGGGCTTTGTTTGACTAACATTTTCCTAAATATTTTGATGTTTAGTTCGAGTTACTTTTAGGAATAAGATAGTTGAATTACTATTTATTTATTTATTATATATATATATATATATATATACATATATATATATTGTTATATGAAATTAGAAGAGAGAAAAAAGTCTTTCATTTCTTTTGGTATCTTTCGACAATTTTATAAGATAATGGTTTCTCTTTGAATATTTTGGTACAAACTACTTGTTCTTTTTGTCATTATATTTTGATTAAAGAAGATGAAAATTAATCCTACAATATAAAAAAGCTTAAAATACAATGAGAAAAAAATACACCAAAAAAATTTAACATTAATTACCGTTTATTCTTCAAAAAAATATTTTTCTCTCGATGCAGAAAGTAATTTTCAGACTCCACTCGAAATTTCCAAGCGAGAACTTCCATTTTAAAACTTATTGTTCGACAATTTTTGTTTCAAGTATTTTTTTCTAATAAACTTTTTCAAAGAATAACTAGAAACTTCGAAATGGGTCACCTTGTTTCAAATAGTTTTTCTTTGTAATTAAGAATGCAACTCCTAAGTATCTTTCTTGGATATTCCTATCTTTTTGCAAATTATTAACAAAAGATATTTTTTTATGTCTCCCATAAAATATTTTTTTTTCGCCTTTAACGTTAAAATACAAAGAGGTTCCATTAGAACCATTCATTATTACGGAAACAAGATAGATCTGCGGAAGCTTCTGAAGTCGATCGAAGAAACTGTCAAGTACTACATCATAAAACTTTTTCGAATTTAAAAAATGTCTTGTCTCTTACTATAATGTATTATTGATTCCCGAGAAAGACGGTAAACTATACGTGAAAAATAGGGAACAAAGATAAAACAGTAGGAATAACAATTCATATACTAGAAATAATAAAACTTGCTTCTTTTTGATGTTCCGCTGCACTTCTGCGTATCGATATGAATCTGAGCTGCTTGAATACAGGTCGACACGTCATTATTCGCGAAAACCGTAAAGCGGAGGTCGAGGAAATGTAGAGATCAAAGCGCCGACGAATTTACTTTTTACCCTCGTGGAAGATGATATATAGAGATATGCAATCTTCATGTGCCTCTCTTATGAAGTGAGGAAAAGTATGAGTTCGTAAATCGCATCGTGGAAATAAATATTTATCCAGTTCGTGAGAGCGTTTAATAAACTTCACTTTTGTTTTGTTTCAGGTGAGATCGTGTTGTTACATTCATTATCAGTCAATTACGTTCGGTATGTATAAAGATGATTTTATGAATTTTGAGCTTTGAAAATAATACAAATCATTTTTTAGAAAAATTTTTATTTTCTTAAAAAAATTATCGTCAAAGTCACCTTTTTTCGCTACTGTACTTAATACTCGTTTTCGTTCGAGAATTTATGTGTTTCATTAGTCGGTATGAAACTGAACTATTTACTACTTCATTAATCTACTCAAAATTCACGTTGCTGTTTCTTGCAAAACGTAGGTACAATTACGTTTGGCAATATATTTGCATGTTCCTGTAGAGTTAAGTTATTAAGATCAAGATTCAAGATACGTGCTTACGTTTTTTGTGTTACATATTAAGGAAAATATGTTATTTAAGATAATTATATTATACGGAAAAAAAAGTTTTAAACATACCCGCTGACATAACGAATTAAAATCGAATTACAAGCGAAAATGTCATTTATATATTCTTTTTAGCTGCACCCAATATAACATAAAATGAAAAAAAACACGCAATTAAGACACATTTTACTTTTTACTTCACAGGACAGCTGGAAAAAAGACGTTGTTCCGTACTACGTCTGACTAAATATAGCCTGTGACCACTAACGTCGGTAGGCATATATTATGTGTAGGCATACACAGCTTTTTATGCTATTGCATAAACTGTAGTTGCATTCTCTAGATTTTCCCTTGAATTCATTTTTCCGCTGTATTTGCTGTTTTTATGTGCCCGTTATAGATAAATCCATTCTATACAATAACCATTTTTTATTGCGCTCTCATAAATATTTATCGATATGTAGTTCTTTAGATTGGAAATCGTAGTCACAAAACCACTTTCCCATTGAAAAAAAAACTATTTTTTCTCGATTTTAGATGTAAAAATCTCTTAGAAATATTGATAGTCATATTGTTTAAAATCAAGTACACATTAATCTTAAAAAATATAACTATTAGGATAAATAGAATAAAAAATTACCTGGATATGTTTTGTAGATCGCTAAATAATAATAGTAATTCTAAACTTAATTCTATCTGAAATTTTTAAAGAATTGAATATTTTTACGTTAGTATAGATAGGTGTATACGAATAAATAGAACCGTACCAAAAATAAAATAGTTCATTCTTGAATGAAATAACTCAAGTTGATATCTCCATCTCAAACCGAAAAGTATCATGCTCACAAACGAAACCGCCGTCAACGACAACCGACTCGCCCAATTTTCACTTCTCACCCGTGAGCAAGTCCCGCTCTCTCTCTCTCTCTCTCTTCTCTCTCTCTCTCTTCTCTCTCTATCTCTCTCTCTCTTTCTCTCTCTCCTTCTTTTAGTAGCCTCTCACTATATACGACGCACAAAGCCCCGCGTGACAGTTTCATCCTTATGCGCTCGCACCTTAAACTCGCCTCCCCCAAGAATGGCAGTTTAATTCCGCTCAGCGCTTGCGGCCACTTCGTTAGCGTTGTACGTCGTACGTGGGTTGAAATTGATAATCGAGTGGGTTGTTAGAAAGATAAGGTCTTATAATGGTGAGTTTTGGAATTAATTTTGGAGAAAGAAAAATTTTTTAATTCATGTTAGTTACATTGTTATACTAACAGTTAGTTTTGATAAAAAGATTTTATAAGTTACATAAGGTTTCGCAGCATATGTTGAATATATATATTAAAATTAAGTTCATTAAAACGTACAGTATTCATTATAGCAACGGAATTCGAATTTCAAATAGAATTATGTGTAATTAGACATGGATTCTGTCTACTTAAGTACACATTAAGCATACCGAAGTGTTCCGTACAAGTACCACTATTAATTTATAATTGGGGCTGGTATTCGCAATCCTGAATTTTACAAAATGAATTACATCAACATTTAATTGTTTTACTATCACCGTTACATTTTCAATAGTTCTCAATAATTTCAATTTCTACAACTAAAGAGCCACCCCGATGCTTAAAACTATAACTAGATTCCCATAATTAAGTCTGACAGTCTCCTGCTCCATCCGCTTTTTTACCCCACTAACACCATTACCCATTCTTAATATAAATCATCTGCACCTTTTACACTATCTATTGTCGCTAAGAAGCCATCCATCCAATCTAAATCCAATCACCATTTGTCAACCAAGATAATAGGGGCGTTTTAAGCTACGTCAGTATACTTAACTGGTCCTCCGCTGCGTGCCAAATAGCAACGCGACTCGTATTCGTTTGCGCAGTGGTTGTAAGCGCCGCTTGACGAATGGTTGCGTTGCTCGGTGAAAATGTGCTTTAACTCGGGAAAAGGAGGGGGCTTCTCGTGATTGGCTGTCTATTGATACTAATTGCGAGCGCGCCGTTTGGATTTAATCGTTCCGGATAATCTCCGGGGGGAAGTTGCTATTCTGAATTCTTGTGTGTTGAAAGGTGGGCGGTTTTAATTGCCCTGAATTACGAGTTAACAAGGAAAAATTGTTATCTTGGTGTTCTTTAAATCCTGAAAATTTAAAGTAGATAAATTATGTGGCTTCCCGGAATAACCAAATAAGTCCACTTTTGGAGTTTGCGAGAAAATCGGGTTTTAATGTTCAAACTTGTATGTAAGATCGGGAGAAATGAGATGAGTCGCGATACTTGACTAGTCAATTGACACATTCAAAACAAATATTTACACGCTGGTTTGAACAGATTATACATTTTCTGATGCGTTAAAAACGAGTAAGAACTCAAAAAAGTATGAACTGTTTAGGAATTGACCTAGTCAAGCATCTCGTGGCGTCTCTGCGGGACAGCCTAAATGGTATTTGACTAAGTCAGTCAGTAAAACAGTGTCTCTGTCTTTCTCGCTCTCCCATACATTAATGGGAGAGATAGTGTTTTGACTCACGCCGCGAGTGAGAATACAAGTAGAGAAGAAGGATGTTGGTTCCGACGCACGCTTTCTTTCTCTGCGCTTAGCTACCCACGAGGCACATCGCACTCAACCAAAACCATACTTTGATTGGAATTCTCAACATATTTACTGGCTCAACTCATAACTAGATTAACTTAACCATTTTGGATATCGATGTATTACCATCAGCAGCCTTCACTTTTGGAGGGATACACTTGATCATCTGGAGAGGCAGTGCACGTGTACAAGTAACCTCTCACTCTTACGGCCTTTTCTATGCACGTGCTCTGACATTTCTGACAACGTGGACTTGTTATGTTCAGCTCAGGCGGCAATACTCAAGCACGATTAGATCAATAATATCTAATCGTGCACACTCATATAAATTAAATCAATAATATTTAATTGGGTATACTTGTACTAGCAGCTCTCTCAACTGTGATCAGTGTGACCAGCAATTAAGGAACTACTCATTGGTCATATTCATTTGATTCATTCATTCATTCCTCAATCCCAATCAACCTGTGTGTCAAACTCAATTTGACACACAGGTTAGTTTGCCTTTCAAAGGGAATGATAAGTATTAATTAAACACACACATGCACATACCACTTATTGTAACACTCAAACACAATATGATAATATTTCTTCGACATAATTCTATAATATATCAAAATTAATGTAATTTACATTGAACTATAGTAATTTAATGAAAATTGTTAATAATTTTTTATCTATAATTATTGTAATATATTGTACACTGTTTTTCGCTTAAATTTATGTTCGACTCAAACTTATTTAAAAACACCCACAGCATGACGTCTTCATCCTAATTATGTCATTCTCAAACAATGGACTTACTGGTTATTCTCGGAACTGGGGACTTATATCACAGTGCGGTTCGCGTTTATTTTAGAGCGTATTCTTTAATTTAATTATAGAACGGGTCAATAAATTACAAAATTAGCAATTCCCCAATGAAATATATATTAGCCATCATATTCACATTAAATTTGAATAGATAAAATAAATTATAACTACGATAAACGAAAAAAATGATAGACTTATCTGGTTACGTTTCGGGTGAATTGTAGCTTTACGGCAATATTATTACTACTACTGAAAATGGTAAATGAAAAAGGCCTATTTGATAATACAAAATCCGGGGTTATCTCGATTTTCAAAAAAGTGGACTTATTCGGTTATTCCAGGAAGCCACAGGATTAAAGAATCAATAAAATAATAATTATAGCAATAGAAGAGTCCCTTAAGGTTCGTTTCAATTTTTACAGTTTCTCTTTAAATAGATATTATCATTCCCAGTATAAAAAAGGAAATTAAAAAAAATTCAGCTTATTAGTTGTTATAGAATAACTATATTTTAATAAAAATGTCAATTTTATTGAAGAGACTTTTGCAAAAATAAACAATTTCCGAATAAAATTAGGCCTGCATCATAAACAAAATTTTACATCGATTTTAAGTCTTTAAAAACTTTATTGGGTTCTATTTTTATTGGATGAAACTTAGAAGCTTTATATGCAGATGAAAGAAAATATAAAACAAATCGTGTCTGTGAGATTGTGACTAGCAAACGCTCTGCAGAAGGATGCATAGCCAAACTTAATGGTTATGGACTACTTCTAATTCTACTAAAGAAGGATTTTAAAACTTGAGAAAGGATTATTTTGACTATCTTAAAGGGGATATACTTAGAATATAGCTTATTCTGTAAGAAAAATGCCAGAAAGTTAATTTTCTAAAATTACGTTATTATAGTATAAATCATTATTATTTTATAATTTTATTAAAAAATTATTCATTTAATTTATCTGAATTTTCGCATTCAAACAAATTTTAATACTCTTACTATGAGCACCTTAGTGAGTTTTGCAGCACATGGATTACGCAGACATGACTTGTTAGCAATTACATGCATTGAGAGTCATGTTGCTTGAACCTTAGCCATCAAAGCTACCTACTCAATGGCATGTAATCGGAAGCAGTAGAATTCAATTACATTAGCTCAGTAACTTAAAGTGTTACATTATATATTTGAAAAGTGGGTGAATCGAAATATTATGTTGGCGTGAAAGCCGTCAGAATTTACGAATACACTCGGCCCCAAACGCTAACGCTTACGGATTTACAACCTTAGGTGTCCGAGATATTCAATACAGAAAATGTACGTGATGAAAGATCTTTCATCGGAAAAAGAAGGTGTCAGAAAGTTAACGTTAAGAATACTGTATCTCGGCTGTCACAGTTCAGCAAGGTTATAGCGATCACCGTCTTTTCAATTTATCAAATTTTGTATATATTTCGAAGTGTGAATTTATCAAGTATTAATTTTTCAAAATTATTTTGTTTTTATTTTGCAGTCACAGTTCTTTTCGAAACATTTGCACTATTTTAAACTGAAAATAATATAATTATAAATTAAATTAAATATTATTGACATAAATTTAATTAACACAACAGTTATCCCCTATTCTATAATATAATCAATACCACAGACAACCTCTCGCTCACTTTCTTGAAACGACCTCCTTGATTCTCATCTCCGCGTAATCGTGATCTTCAACCGCCTTCGTCTCGACTTAATCAAAACGTCATCGACAAAGACTCGCGCGTAACTACAGCTGCTAAATAATTCTCGCAATTAACGTAGCTCGCCAAAAGTGCCATCAGAGTGGGACGCGCGCGTGCGACTTTCTCGTGAGTATTTAAAGAATTTCAGTGAAGCTCGTCGCGTAGTAATTTCCGAAATTGCCGCGAGCAAAAGAGAGCGAGAGAAAAGCTGAAGAGGCAGTAGAGGTAGAGAGAAGAGGCTTTTATTGAGATTTATAGGGGAGTGAAAGAAGCTTGATGAAGAATCGCCGCAGTGATATCGGCCACACGAGCGCTCTTTCGACTCTTCTTCTGCGAAGGCTGGTGAATAGGATTGAACGCTTTTGAGCCAGGAGTGATTTACAATATTGTGAGCCTATTTCCAGCGGTTTCGTTCTGAAAAATGTTACATTTGAAAATTGCTTTTTTTTATTGTTTTTATTTTTCATTTTTTCTGTAGAGTAATTAGGTAAGTTGTCCTTATCTTTTAGATTTTATGATTTAAGATGCTCGATTACAATCGTGATATGGGAAATATTTTTATTTCGTACTCAGTGTCGCGAGAATAATCTTTTAGATCTTGAATTAATGTTCGTGGTTGTAATCACTTTAAATTTGATGCATAATTTGAATTACCAACCCGTAGTTAATTAAATAAGTGTGATAATATGTAGCTGGACGAAACCTTTTAAAATAAATTAGTTAAAAAATCTAGAAAATCAGTGAATTCTTTAAGTAAAATCATTTTGCAAAAGAATTCAGCCGCGATAATGACCTTGAACTGAAGAATTCAGCTGATATTTTTTTTATCCTATATAACAATGCCGATTTCCACACCAAAGGTCACTCACCTACTGTAACAGCGGCTGACAAATCGCATCCGTATAAAGCGGAATCGTCACGTCGACTCTGCAAACACACAGAAAGAGAAACAAAGAAAGACAGAGAGAGAAAAAGGGAGAGAAAAAGAGAAAAGAGAGAGAGAGAGAGGAAGGGAGAGAGAGAAAAAGAGAGATACAGAGAGTCCACTTGCGTTGCTTTCTTTGCCTAAAAGATCAAGAAAACGGTGTTTTAGAAACTCGACTCCTGGCAGTCTGTTACCAGGAACTGGACTCTTCGGCGTTATTGAATCGCCGGGCTCGAGGACACTTTCGATCGCTAACGTGGGTGTGTACGTGGGTATGCATGTACGTATCTGTGTGTAACACAAGAGACTGATGTGGGCGGGTGCTCCTAAATAGCTTCGCGCATTGTTCACGTTTGACTTGGGTTACTGTTTGGATTTCGTTGCTCCCAGCGTTTATATAATGTTTACCGAAGAGTGTAAATTCTAGTTTATTAGAATATTTTTAGCTGATTTCACATTGTGAATAGGATTAAATAAGGTATTATATATATTATATAAGGGAAAACATGATTTTCAAATATAATAGGAAGTTTGGATATTTATTTTGCCGATACTCGATAAACATTGGTAACTTTGGTCTGTTCTATTGATATATATATATATATATATATATACTATGTAGCTTCAGTTGGTTGATCCTTGGTAATCCTTATTTCACGATCTCGGTATCAAAGTTGAAACTTAATAATACTTCTGTGAGTATTAATCTTTAAACAAGCATAGATAATTCTTCATTTATATATTCAGGATTAACATAAATATTGTAATTTCTTGCTACACTTGCCACTTTGGTAACCATGTAAGTGATAGAGCGCGAAATTCAACTTGCATTCAAGACAAAATTTTGAAAAGTTCAATTATAATCCATCCACAAAACTACTTATCCCTTCACACGAGAACTAACTAAATCATTCTATTGAGAATAATTCTCATGTCGACCTAATAATCTTCCAAACTCTTGTCTACCTCCAACCTGGAAACTTCGTTCCTTCTCCCATCCGCGACTTAACATACGTATACGCTCTCTCGTGCACCTAACGCGATTACAGGATGCTGTAACCAAGCCTCCTCCTTCTCGTCTTTGCTCACTTCTAACTACACTTACACACCCACACACATACATACTTCATTTGTATCTCGCTAGAGAAGTGGCGTTCGAACAGTTGTACAATACCGGCTCGTCGTAAGTCCTCGAGAATTTGCTTGGTGCCGTTGCGATTTGCATTGAGCCGAATTGTAAAGTAAAACGTCGTGTGTGTGTGTGTATATGTGTATATTTGTATGTGTGCGTGCTTCGTTTATGACTGTTCATGCCAATAAATATTGCGCCTGGGGAGTAATAGCAGTGGCAGTAGTTGCGAGGCAGCGAGGTTGAATGACGAGGTAGGTGTCGTGTACTGGATTAGCTATACTGGCTGGGATATTTTACCACTGTGTGCTGTGTGTCAGTTGTGCATCACAGTCAAATTTGATTTACTT
Source organism: Torymus texanus (assembly GCA_036873485.1). Lineage (NCBI taxonomy): Eukaryota > Metazoa > Arthropoda > Insecta > Hymenoptera > Torymidae > Torymus > Torymus texanus. The sequence continues at coordinate 17,737 of JAYJLV010030321.1, read as the reverse complement.
CTGAGTGACTGTAGGGAATTTCATATTAAGATTATTCTTATACATTATTGAGTTGTAATAAATGAAGTGGTACGGTGATTATTTGGAATTTTGTGAATAGATTGTCTTCAGTCAAAGGATGTATATTATTTTTTATCGCATATAGGCAAATTCACAATAGTTTTAACTATTGTGTAAGTCTTTTTTAAAGGAATTTATTGCTGCTATATTAACTTGCCGTGCGGCGCACAGCAACTAGACTGTATATAACATCTTCAATGGAAACTAGAAAACAAGTCCTGTGATCGATATTCGTGTGCAACACACGGCGCAACGCGAGACTGCATAAAGCCGTGAAAAAGGTACCATTTTGAAAGTACGCTTTTTAGATAGTTTTGTAAATCTCCACGCTGCACCGTACGTTCTGCAAGTTAATAACAATAAATTACTTTAAAAAAACTTAATAGTCAAAAGAATTGTAGAATTAACCATATAAAATATAACTACATGGAAATTCCCAAATGTATTTCAATTATAAATTTCTTAGCAAGAATAGAGATGAAACCACAATGAAAGGGAAAATAAATCTTAGATAAGGCAAAATGTATAGTCCACGTTAAGCCACTATCTGTAACATGTATCATGCAACATGTACTTTGTTGCTGGCAAATAGTCTATTGTTCTGTTAAGTTTTTTTTTAAACATACATTTCTATTATAGTTTATAAGTATTAGCTAGTTAGAATTCATTAAATTTATGCCCAAGTGTTATTCATTATCTCTATCGAGTCTACATTCGTATGTTTTTTTGGTTTAATAAAAATAAATAATAATCTTCTGTAATCAATTACGAAAGTTAATCATTTGCTCGTGAAAATGCTAAACCATCTTTTCAAATGTTAATGGCAAAATGCAATTAAATTTAATGAATTTACGTTTCTAGCAATTATTTACAGAACCCTTGAAACAAAGTGTTCTTAAAAACACTTCAATGCAACTTCCTGTAATTTCTACTTCTCGTAATTAAAATTTTCATATACGCCCTATATCTACTTAAAGCACAGAAGTAGAATATTAAATTGTGCAAGTTTCTTTAATTACACAGGCCAACAGAAAAAATATCTTTTTCTGGGGTCCCAACCATGATCCCTACGTATTTTGACCTGAACACGAATTTAATGTCAAAATAAGGGTCAAAAGGCTTAACAGTTAAGTATTTGCATTTTTGAATGGACAAAATCGATAAAAAGTTGAATGTCGAAGTTGAAAGAGGGTCAGCGCAGACACTACATACACCGTTCATTTAGAAGATACAAAAAATACACCTTTTGATTCCTATTTTTTACCTCAAAGTCGTATTAGGAAGGTCAAAATACATAGGGATAAAGTGGGTCCAACCCCAGTACAAGGTACTTTTTTTGCGTTGCACTTGTATTCAGTAACAAAATATTTTAAGGGTCACTTTCTGTTTTCTCGTTCATTATTAACGGATTTTTTTTTATAAAATTCTAAAAATTTTAAAAAGCTAAAAATTTTATTTTTCTCAATATCTCATAATAATTTTATGGATAAAAGAATTAAAAAGAAGCTCCATTGACTAACAGTCGGTAGTTCAAATCATTTATCCATCACCCTAAGTATTCTAGACATAAAATACTATTTTTTAACTAGCAAAAAAAGGAAACCGCTGTACCACCCACCAATTATCCCCTCTCTTCACACATACATACACATCCCATCAAACCTTCATCGAACAATTGTTACTCATACTTCGCACGGCTCAAAGAAACCCCCTCGTGAATTAGCTCAATACAATAGCAGAAGTATAGCAGTAGCAACAAGGACGCGCGATCTCTCACGAGACTCTTGGCCTTGGACGACAATACTTGTAGGTATGTACGCGTCTCAATGACGTCATCATTTCCGCAATAGAGTTATGAGTATATGTATGTATGTGTTGTGTGTGTGCGTGTGTGTGTGTGTGTGATAAGGAGCGACCACCGCGTGAGACAATGGCTTGCTCGCTTTAAAAGAGCTTTCGTATTTTTTCGAATAGAAAGGTAAATACGATAGTAGCAATTGCCGGGAGTGTTGATTCTTTTTTTTTCTATTTTCTTTTTTTTTAATAAATCGCGTGATGGCCTTGGGACGAGATGTTTTTGTGGTGGTTATTGTTTAGCTAATGCAACGTTTTTAGTTATAAAGTAAGGAGGAAATGGGAGCGGAACAAATGCTACTCAAGTTTACTTTTCATTTTGTGGTTCGGTTTGAAGTACTTAATTTTCTTATATTTATATAGATATGTATAAATATTATTATTTGTTTTATACTCGTTAAATTTATTGAAGATAAGATTAAATTGGGTTACAATATCATAACTGGATCAGAGAGTTAAACGGCTTTCAGTAGGAAAGTACAAATGTTTATTCGTAACTTGAGTACAATGATTATTTTATCGTAATTAACCGCGTCAATTGTATTTGACAATCCACTACGAATCATACAAAGATTCCCTGAATTGCATTATAATTGTATTAATTTTTATTCTTCAAGTATTACATTATATAATTACATTAAATTATACTTTTGTTTTACGAAATCTATAAATTTTATACGTCTCCTGTTATTATTTTTATACTACACTGGGTATAATTCGTTTATTGTTATTTTCAATTTTGTAGTTATAATTTTACAAAACGTGCAATAAATTTTTTTATATTACCAGTCAAATTTGACATAAAATCTTTTATGTTTTTCTAATCTATTATGGCCTTCCGAACGAACAGAGTAATATTCCAAAATCGCTTGTAATTATAATTGACCATTATATTCTCCTGACTCGGAATATACTCGGCTATACACAAAGGTCATAACCAAAAATCACACACCTCAAAGTCAAACGCGACCCGCGTCACTTGGCCATCCGCAGATCAAATCCAACGTTTCACGCTGATTGACTTCTCCCCCCCAATCCCTTTACACACAACACTACACAAACGTGCGCGCGAGCGGTGAGTTGTATATAAAGCCATCAGTAACATGGCGTGTCTGTGTGTATGTAGTGCTTTCAGCTCGTTTCGGAGTTAATAACGCGTGCTAAACGCCTGCAGAAAAAAAATTTTAATTAAAGGTAGGGGGAAATGGATAGGGAGAGAAAAAAACGTATGAAGTTCACGGATACTGCGCCGTAAAGTTTCTCTATCATGTGAGGGTTGTTTTTCTTGGATAGGAGGGTGTAGAAGTATTTTATTGGAAATTCTTTGACGGTGGTTTGTGGTGTTCGTTTGGATGTTAATATAAGATATGGGTATAAAATATCAACCGGTGTTTGACAATATTGGAAAGTTATTATCTCGTAAAGGAATAGGGGAATTGGAAGGTAAAGGATCATAAAAGCGCTGTGATTGGGTGTATATGTATAGGTGTGTGGAACTGAAATTAATTACAAATACGAAAACCAAATTAGAAATTGGTTATACCATAAGTCATATGTTGGAAATGTTTGCTTGACAAAGTTTTAGTTTCAGAAAAGCAATGAGCTTATTTCAAACTTTTAGTTTCTTTTGTGATTTGTAAGGGTTTTGGAAAGAACGGAATTTTGGATTTTCTGATTAAATAAGTTTTCGGAATTTTAGCCAAATGAAATGTTTTTCTATCTCTTTCCTAACTGAATTTTTCACGTACTTATACAAAAATTTCAATACAATAAAAAGGATAGCCATTCATAATAGTTATATTTTACTGTAAGTTCTACTACTTAAACTATTTAATTTAATTAAAAAAGACCTATTCGTGTCCAACACCACATAATATTCTATTTTAATAATGATAAAAATGTTCTTTTGCATTTTTTTACCCCTTTTTTGTTCCATCTCCCGTTTCTCCGTTTCACCACACTCACTGTTATTTTTCCACGTGTTCTCCCACGACTCACTGCATATTCATAAACACTAATATTTGCCTAATTTTTCATTATTATCACTGGTTTTCTAATTGAACTCTCACCCCTTGCACATATCGCTTTTTTCGCGAGTGCACGAATATGCTAAACTTTCTCTTTCATGTTTGCCACAGCGTTGTTCCCATCATCGAAGTCCACTGCTTTTTTCCCGCTTTCTTTCGCTTGTGTTTGCGATTTTTCCTTGCTCTATTTGTTTTTATATTGACGCTATATGCACTTTGTTTCTTTCTCTTTTTATCAGTTTCGTTATTTCACGTGTGCGTATCTATGTATGTATCCGCAGCAGTTTTTTTTCACGCCCGTGCTTTTGGTTTATTCTTTTAATATTGTTAGTAGTTTCAATAGTAGTTGACATATTTTTGTCTAAAAATTGAAATGAATGCTTGAAATACACTTTTGTATTGATATAACAACCGAAGCTTACTGAATATATGAAATTTATAACAGAAATAGACTATTGGGAATATTTTCAAAATACGTTAGGATGAAGAGGAAATATTGATATGCTGCACAAAAATCAACAAGTAAACTTAAAAAAAAAGTAATTAAGTAAAATTTTAAAACAGAATACCTTCAATATCGGTTTTCAAATGTCTGAATAAAATATATACAAGACTTTCGTGACTGAAAAATCAAACACAACAATTGTAATCAAATAGATTACTATATAACACTAATAATCCGTATAACAAGAGACATACGATCGGACATTTTCCAGAAGAAAAATCCGAATTACCCCCAATCCAATCGAACGCCTCCGAAAACAATGTGCAGACTCCTTCGATCCTCCTCCACCCGAAAAGCTTAGATCCGCGAACTATTTGCCGACCGTTCGCGCACGAGGAACGCGACATGGTATTCTGGAATTTTTCAATCACGTGTATAAATAAAGTAACGCACGTGTAAACACGCGTGGGAATAACGTGAGAAAAAAGAGTTCCGTGAATTTAGCAGAAAGAGAGAGAGAGAGAGAGAGAGAGAGAGAGAGGGTGGATATCTTTGTTCGAGATTGTATTGGTTGGGAAGTTCGAGTGTGTAGGTGATGACTGAAAAGCGCCGGCAGTGCGTGCGGAATTCTCTCGGCGAAGAGGTTTTTACGGTTCTACTCTCCAGGGTAAAGGGGCGAGACAGAGGGAGTTTTTTTTTATTAATTTTTAGGGAATAAGTGTAGTCGCTGTGGTTTATGATCGAAAAGTGTGTACTTTGTGAAGTGGAAAATGATAATGTAAAGAGATTTCGTGTTTTTTCACCCGTAAAGTTTAATTTCCATCGCGTCCGAGTAATGCAGGAAATTATTGAAAAAGTATATGTATTGTGAATTTTCGTGGAACTTGTTGACGTACTCCTTGCCTATTTTTTCAAGTGTAGGGAAAAATCTTTGTTTTGAAATCTCTGGAAATTTAATAAAGTCGAGGGAGAACAGAGACTGATAATATTTCCTAAGAATTGTCAAAAGTTATCACGTGAATTGGTAAACGTAACGAATGGAGAAAAATGTAAGTTAAAACACGTGAAAGGTACGTAATTGGACAATGATTGACGGAATTCGAGTAGCTTATCGGAGCAGAAATTTAACGCGGTAGAGAAGGTTTTCACGTAATACAGTAAGTGCTCATAATTTTTCCGACTGATAAAGTAATATTAAAATTTATAATAATAATAGGATTGAATTAATTCTATCAAGGCTTCCAAAAGTCAATATATTTACTACGAAACTTCGTGGTTTATGGCGTTCAGTTGGTTTATATTTTTAGGAAGTTAAAGCTTTCCTTTCTTTATTATTCGTAGCCAAGATATATGTAACGTCAGCTTCAATATAAAACTTTAAATTTAAACAAAAGGTAACTCGTTTTATTATTCTCACATTGAAATCGAAAAAAAATGTATATTTCTCACGAAATAACTCACAGGTTTCGTGAGTTTTAAACAAGCACTTTTTCCAACAGTATAAGCTTCGAAAGGTTTATAGAAGAAATAGTGAAAAATGTGAATGTGTGGTTCGCTTACTACTGTAAACCGTTGTGTGTTTGTGTGCGTGTGTATATATATAACGGGAAAAAATGAACGGTAATATAAAATGCTAAGCTCCATTATTACATTTTTTGAAATAAATAAATAAGAGAAACCAAAATAAAAGGATATTTTAGTATTCAATTCCGTTAGGTAAATTTTCACTTGACGCATATAACATAAAACAGCAATAATAACAATTTTATTACGTCTATATAATAAGAAAGCTACAAAACTATAATTCAATCTATAAAGTTATTCCAATACTGTACTTTCTAAAAATATTCTCATCATATCCTCCTGTTTGACAGCTCGCTACGACTAATATTGCATATTCTATTTCAAACGCACCCATTCAACTCGGCGTCGCTCATCAATTCACAATATCCCCATAATTCCGCCGTCCCATTTCCTCCTCTCACATTCCCTCCCTCTCGTCTACTGAAAAATCCACACGATGTCATATACGCGAGAAGCGAGCTCACGTCCGCAATGCGAGAGAGAGATGGAGAGAGAGGGGGTGAACGAAAGAACGAGAGAAAAGACGACAGCTGGAATATCGGCATTTTTACTCGCGTTTACCGTCGATTCGTCATTTAACCTTGGACTCCCTTTTGATTTACGTCGGGACGGGGAATTAGCTCTTGAGGGAACACATACACACACGTATGTGTATAGTGTAAACATGCGGATGTCCCAATTACGAGCGCGCGTTCGCTTTGATTTACGCCGTGAGCGTCGTCTGGGGGCGCGCTTTAAAGTGCCGCCGCACGCAGTGACTGCGAGAATCAATTTATGTTTCGTATATTGATTTTTCGAGGGGGTGGAAAAGGGAAGCGAAAGGTAATGAATGTCGAGAGTTCGTAATAAATGATGGGTGTTTGATGTGTCAATAGGGAGAGAAGTGAGGAGGTGATATTGAGTTTTTGGGGAAAAATGACAGTTACGGTAATGAAAAGCGATATAAATCACATTTGTGGCATTGCATGACGATCGCTGTGAATAGGAAGAAATATTTAAAGAAAGCTGTCGCACTTTAGAAAAAGATAAATATTTATGATCGTTAAGGACAATTTCAATGTTGCAGACTGTGAAAATTTTTATATATTATTGCTTGAAAAATATTAAATAATAACGAGTAACTATCAATTGTCTTTTGAAAAAGAATCACTCTTATCATTTATGTGAAAATTTCAATTAAAATAATTTTTTCAAAAGGTTTTTGAAGTAGGCGTATGATTCAAATTCTATGATCTTTCATATTAGACATCATTATTCTTTTTTTATGCTTTTAACACGAACTGAGACGTGCACCACGAGTCATAATTATTATAACGTGTCATTTATCAAAAGCTGGAACGAAATTCAAAAGCTTGAAAAACTCTTAAACTCAACTCACTACCTACCCATTTCAGCAAAAGCAGATGTAACTAGGTCAGACCTCATCATCGCCTCTTCTTCATCCAACCACTCCATCGCCACCTTATAACATCCTCATTTCACCCTCCGAAAATTCATCCTCGAAAAACCACGGGAAATCTCGTCATCTTCTCTCTTTTTCTCTTCGTCCGCACTTACTCAACCAAACACTCAACCCCACAGTCAGCGACGTATTGCGAATTTCGCTCGGAGATTGCTGGATCGGAATTAACGAGGCTTTGACGGCGCGGGAAAAAGGTGCGTGGGTCCCTCTGAAGGTGACGTGAGGATTTCCTTGTCTTTCTCTCACTTTCGTATTCGAGTAAAAAAGATGTTTTTTTTTCAAACGCGTGAAGGTCGCGGTGTTTATTTGCACGATTCGCCCGAGAATTATTTTTGGTCGGGTGGTAAGTGAATTTAACGCGATTTTATGTGGGATTCCAAATAATAATTTCAGTGCTTTTGACAATGTTTTTAGCCTTTTTTTTTAATCATAGTGTTTGTAGGATTGTTACAGATCGAGGAAAATTTTTCAAAGTATGCATTTTTACTTACTGTATTAGCAATTTCTAAAAGCGTAATATACTTTGAAGATTTTTTTTGTGCACGCAAAAAATACTTTATCTTACGAGGTGAAATGGTTAAATTTATTGTAATGAATATGCATTTGATAATAAAACTTTTATTCTATTACAATAAATCGTTATTTTTAACAGCAGTATTAGTTTTTCACGTATAATGTTAGTATTTTCTGTTGATGTATAGATTCATAGTACGTTGAAAGCTCTTGACGATGGTAAACGTTTTTAGCGCAGCTCAAAGTGACTGGGAGATAAAAATATTTTAATATCGAATTTGTAAGGTATAGAAGAAAGAAGCATTCGATGAAAATTCAAGTTACCCATGAAAATCTAAATAAGAAATTTAATAGAAAATTCTAAAGAAAATTTTATGAGGACAATAAAATCTTCACGTATTATCGTAACATAAAGAAATATTGATTGATTTTTTTAAGGCTTGATTCATTTTATGATTTTGTTGTAAAGGATCTTGCAAAATATATACTACTTTAAAACACAATAATCTCCCATAGTGCGTGTAATAACAATAAAAAAATTTTAATAGTTATTAAAGAATCATGAAAAATCAAAAACTAATAAACATTTAATATTTATCAATGCACAGTAAATAGTAAGAACTCTTGTTAGTACTCGGTTTTACACAATGGAAAACTATAGGTTTATAATCTAATCCAGTTGTTATAAAGATATTATGGATAGTGCTTAAATTTATCATATTCATATTGCCTAAGTAGCATTACGTAAAATAAAATAATAAATAGATCAGTATTTGAAAGTTAAAGGTTTTGGGGAAATTGAGCATATTTGGCGCACTGTTTACATTTTATTTTCTAACTCTTACAAATCGTCTTTTGAAAACCTAACATTGCTATTTGAGGCTGCTATCTGTAGTACTGTTTTTATGTAAAGTTTAAAACAAAGACTTTTAAAAATACAAATATATTTTCATCATCTCTCCGTTGCTCTAGTTCGCTCCTACCCGAAGGCTTATTGGCTCTTTATTTTGGATATGTTAACTAACAAGAAATTTGATATAAACCATTAACCCAACAGATTTATTATAATTATTTTTTATTCGAATTTAAACATTTACACATATTTCAAGTACATATTTACATTTCATATCAAATGTACAACGTTGGCGCATGATAAATAAATCAATACAATTTTCATAACTGAGCATTCATAAACAAACAAAAAGTGAAATGGAATTTTCAACGGATCATAGCTTATATAATTGTAATAAAAAAGTATCTCTTTCATTTGTACACTTTTCATGTACTAAAAAGACTTTTGAAAAAAAAACTTTGCCTAAAAGAATTTATTCCGGAAAAAGTGCACCAAATTGCCCTGAGACTTTGTCATAATTTTAAACATATATTGTGCATACGTTAATATCATTTCCGACAAGATAAAGCATATGAAATAAAAGCTAAAAATAAGCTGAATGATACAAATTAACATTAACTACTCATTAATATTTTATGAAACTATTTTTCGTCAAAAAATGGCCTTTTGACTTTGGTAGTCTTAGCACTTACGCATGACACAGTTACTCAGTGCTGGTATCGACAGTATTGCCAAATGTTGTTTATAGGCAGGGATGTTAACACTGGGTCAACATGCCCCTGTAGCCAATAAGCCCCGGTCTCCCCTACACGTAAAAGGATACCAGTTATACATATTATCAGCCATATTTCAATTTTGTAACTACTTTTCATCACTAAAGTAGAAACCAAAAATTAAAAATATTAGGTCAACCAACAAAATAAAAAAATACAAATTATCCACAAAAAATCAAACTTTCCTTTCATCCGTTCTCCGAAAAATCCCAAAAACCCTCTCCCGACTATTGTCTACTCTCGAAACTACAGCCACACTGGAGTGCAGTCCTCTGCCACGTGCGCGTCGCATTCACCGCTGCACTTTGCTTACCCGTACTCTCGAAAAAGCCAACCGTCGTATAATTGAGTGGACCCTCCCTCTCTATCTCTCTCCCTCTCTCGATTTGTCCTCACGACCGCCACGGTCGATGTTGCTTTTGTTCATTTCCTCGCCTCTTCTCTTTCTCTCTCTCTCAGGATCAAACGCCGCGAGATTAAAGGGCAAAAAATTGCGCTCCTTTGAGCGAGACTAGCCTCAGGCGGTGATCTGAGAACGCAAGAGCAAGAGAAAGGGAGAGAAGACTTGTTCATTTTTATCGGCTCTGTGTTTTTCCGTGCCTCGATCGATTCATCAGTATACAGCATGAGTCTTGCTATATCTCGAATGTATATAGACGTATACACGTGTCGTCTAGGCATGTGTTTTCGTAATTTTAAGTCAACGGAATTAACTGGAATGGAATATTGGAATTGCCAATGTGAGTTATCGGATGAATTTGAATTCTGCAGCAAGTGCAGTTCACTTCGAATAATGGTATAAAATGTCGCGTTGGATTACCAGCAGCTGCGCGAGATCGGATAAATAGATGTAGTCGGAGCGAAGGTTGTAGAAATATAGTAGAAATATTGATATTTCATGGTATATACAGGAAGAGAGTCAGTATGAGATAGTATCTTGTGTGGGTTCGGTCGATATATGTGTGGATTTGCATAATCTTTAATAAAGAACACTTTATTTCATTTGATTTAGTTGAAATAGCGAAGTTAAATGAATATTTATGGTATTTGAAGTATGGATAAGTTTATATTTAGAAGAAGTATAAATGGATATAGATAAATTCGTGTCAGACCTTGATTGAGCCTGATTTTAAGAAAAGTTGGTAACCTCTTTATTAGAATTAAAATTAGAACAATTTCATAACACAAAAAATCATAGAGATTAATTTATCTATATAAAATATAGACAAAGTCATCAGTTTATCGCCTAGGGTGTGTTATTAAAATATGAATACATGGAGAAAAATCATATAGGAAACTTTAAAGTTTATATAGAAAAAATTACTATTTTCTATAGTAGCGCTGGGACATACTTAAAATATAGTAAATTTTATAATTTCAGTTACAAATTTTTATTATTTTAGAAAATGAACTGAAAAAATTCATACTTAATTTAAAAAAATAAGTTTCATGATCTACCTTACCAGCTCTATTTGAAACATACACACTAAGCCAAATTAAATAAGAAATATTATCTGGGCACACCATAGTGAAAATACCAAGATTAATGGTTTTCAACATTTTTACTTACAGATGAACGAATTCCCATTCTTTTTAAAGCGCTTATGTAACTTAATATCAGACAAATATATATATATATATATATCCTACAAAAAAATCATCCTCTCTTGCATTAATCAATTGTTAAGAAATTAGCAGAAACGAAAATCCTATTCGAAATTCTATTACTACTATATCTTACAACAAAGATCCTCATGTCAACATCGAAATTTCTCACGACAGACACTTACGATCCCGCGGGCAGCCGGCGATGGAATTAATCGCTAGGAAAATTGTCCGACGTCAAGAGAGAGCCTTTCAGTAAAACCCTATTACCATGGCACAACGAGATTGCCGCGGCTTTAGATGTTGGATGTATTACCCGTCCACGTGTATTATCCACCTCTCGTATATAATATCCGCTTTTTGAAAGTAGGCCGTGACTTTTCTTTGGTTGAAGGGTTGAAGACCCAGAGGGGAAAGATAGTAGAATTAATTAATTTGATTGTTTTATGAGCTCGTGGTGAAAGGGTTATTTTAATAATGGCCATTGTTTGAATAGTTATGTGAGACGTTATAGTGTCTACATATGCATAACTGTTTTAAACAAATTTTGAAGAAACAGTTATCCAAAGCGGAAAGACAATTCAGAAATATAAGTAGTAATATTTAAATATTCTTAACCTCTATGCACTGTTTTGAATCTTTTTTTGTAAGTTAATGTTTGTATTGATTTAATAAAATTTCAGTGTCATAAAATTAAAAGAAAGCAAAATAGTATATAACATAGAAAAGTAAACAATCAGTAGAGATAACAACGTTTGGTCAGACTCGTTCTAAAATTTTACTTTTATTTATTTCTATAGCGTCAAAATACAAATGCTAAAAAACATATTCGTTTATATATTTTAATAAATAAGATCGCATAATCCTACATGCGTGTGTGTGTGTGTGTATATATATCTCCTTTTTATGTTTTTATTTTATTTCTGTTGTTACTAATAACAAATTCACAGCCAAAATAAAGACGTAAACGTTGTCATTCGCCCTATTGTCCTATAATTTCTCCATATGTAATTCTGATGACCAATACGCAACAAGTACGCAACAAATCAGTGTATTTGTTGCGTATTGGTCATCAGAAATACATTTATGGAGAAATTATAGGACAATAGGGCGAATGACAACGTTTACGTGTATTTGTTGCGTATTGGTCATCAGAATTAAATATGAAGAAATTATAGGACAATAGGGCGAATGACAACGTTTATGTCTTTATTTTGGCTGTGAATTTGTTATTAGTAACAACAGAAATAAATAGAAAAGCGAAACAATAACATCCAAATCTTTCTCCCCAAGAAAGTCCAGATCACGCGTTGTCCCCAGAGTCAACGCCGCGTGTTCGATTAGACGCTAATGGGATTTGATACCAGCACGACGAGTCGTGAGAAGGGCGCGACAGGCTAAATTTTCTTCGTACACTACTCTTTTTTTTAGGTTATATCCTTGCGTGTATAGTACGTGAGGGTAAGAGTAAAAGATTGTTTCGAAGAAGGCGAAGATATCCAGCCGATACGTTTTATTGGCTTTGATTGTATTGACTCGGCAGGCGTCCGAAGCTCGGGCTATACTACTGTGTGTGGCCCGAGGGACGAGAAGAGAAAAGTTTTGTTTTCGCGACGTATCCGGAATTTCGGAATTAATGGATATACGGGTATATATGATGATTCTACGTATATACAGGAACGTTTAATATACCACGTTTAAAATTTTATCAGTGAAGAGCGTTTTATTTGCGCAATACTGCGAGTATTTTTCTCTCTCCTGGTTATAATCTGCGTATAAATTTCAAATATTTGTACTGTAAATTTAATCAAAGCTTTATATTTATTACATATGCATACAACAACATAATTGCCAGAGACAAATATAGAGTGAAAAAATAAAGCAATTATCAATAAAATACTGTCAACGGTCTAACGTTACACAATTTTATACTCTTTGAACAAATTAAATGTATATATTGAAAAAACAATATTCTTCTTGTACCGTAATTTTATTTTTTTCAAGATCGAATTATACTACACTGACAACTCACTCGCTTCATGCCGCGTAATAAAACTCATCCCATCGCCGCAAAAGACGTGCGCGTGATATCAGCTACGGGCCCGTCAAAAAAAAAAAAAAAATCTGTGCGACAGCCGAAATAAATCACTCGTGTGAGAATCAAAGCCATTACCGAGATAACATCGCTATACTGCTGCTGCTGCAGTATAGTAGCGTACAGCACAAAGTGCACGTTCCTTTTTCGGTAATGTACTCGATCTCTGTCTTTGTGACGCGGCGTGATGTAATAACCCGAGGGTGAGAGATAATTTGTACGAGTAGTCGGGAAGTAGAATTGCTGGTAGTTTTTGCGGCTAATGGGAGGACGATTGTCAAAAGATGTTTTTCTGGATTGTTTTACGATTTTAATGTGGTTTTCGTTATATTTTGTAAATCGTATTTAAAATGATTATTAATGATAATTTAAATGTATTATAAAGCAATAAATTCATCATCTCGTATACTCAAATTAGTTGCATTCTTTAGGATTTTTTAATTAGAATTTATTGTAGGCAACCCATGGTTGTATACAGTTTTATCGTACATATAACCATCTTATATAATATGTCATACTTTATTGTCTTTTGTAACAGAAAGTAACTGTTGAAGATCTATAAAATAAGCAAGTTATTTATACTTATCACCGTATAAAAAGAACACAGTCTTGAAATAAAACATATTTTTAGTAGTAATTGAAAATTCTAGAGATAAATATATATTTTTGTTTTTATGGGTATATATTGATGTTCTACTTGTTAATGACTTATGATGAATATTTTAATCTATGCTTCTAGCGATGACTTTAAGACTAAATTTATTTAATTAAGTGTACGTCTTTATCGAACTTCCAGCCGGGGTCGATACGAAGATAAAAGTTTTATAAAGTGTGAAACTTACAAATTAATTTTTAATATTAGCAAAGCAGTATTCAATTCTAAATTGCATTTACCCGGCATTTATGTTAATTAAAAAAGTGTCACGTAGGTCAAACTAACCGTTTCCACTCCAGTGATTTACCGAATCGCTGATTGCGAACAAGTAAATAACTGAAAACTCTCAATTCGCAATATTTACATCGTTTCATCGTCCAGTTTTCAATAAATTTTCGCAATTACTTTTCCATGCGCCATCCAAGTGTCAATATTATATCTTCGCATCACGAAACGATTCAATAAAACTAATTTCCTATTAGTCGAATCTCTATCAGTCGTGTAGTAGCGAATAAATAATGTGATTAATCCTAAATTCCCGACCCGGAATTTAGTATCACCTTATCGACTAATTGGCTCAGAGGCGGCGTCACACACGAAGACGGCGCGCAGCTTTAATTGTACTGCAGCCAGCAGATGCGCGCGCAAAGAGGGAGCATGGGACGTTTCAGATTCACCTAGTTTACGACTTTCGAAGCCTGTTTATGAGTCGTAAACCTACCGAAAAAACTATCAACCTCGTTTTTCCGGCAGTTTTTTCATTTAGCCCGCGGGAATTGCCTATAAAATTCTTTTTAATGGCCATTATTAGCATTAAAAACTTTTTCCGGAAATCTCGTACGCGAAACTATCGATTCTTCGGAGCTATTTTAAATTACATTATAACTGGACTCTCGAGAAATCCGGAACTTATACCTATGAATTATGGTGATTTCGATAGTTCTTTAAGTTTGTATTTCGATTTTTTGTAACTACTTGAGAATTCAATAGGTAATTTTAGGTTAGCCGAGAAATTCTTTATGTCAATATTTGAATATTAATTTCCAATATTGTTTATACAGTAAAATAAATAGTAGGTATTATTTTGTCGTTATTTTGAAGGAAAATATATACTGAAATTCAAACAGAAGACAAAACCGAAATATTTGTACGACTGTATAAATAAATTATTTTACGAAATCAATATTTCCAGACCAAAGCTACTTACGAGTTCTATCAGCTTGAAAATTCCCTTTTAGAAAACCGCATTGAATTTATAAAGGGATGAGTTGAAAGGGGGAATTATTTATTCTTTACGCCGCATTTCAGCTTACTTGAAATTTTCGATGCATCGGTTTCTCTTCTGTCTCTGTTAATTTACCGAAAATGTTGCGCTAATTGACCATTTCTGGCACTACTGTGCATAAGACATTTGCCGGTATTAAAATTTATATTTTACAAGGAACTTAATAATATATTAATAAGCAATGATAAATACATATAAAGATAACCGTACTTATAATATGCACTTTCTTAAACATCATACTGTAGCTTAAATAGTTGTGACGAGGATTTCGCCCACAGGCAATATCCTCGTCGAGTCGAGCCTCGCAGCGTTTGTCTGGGATACAGCTCGTGTGTGTTTACAATATTTGTATAGGGTGCGTTAGATATGCACAGTGGTAGAAATGCCGTGGCTGGTCCTGCGACATAAAATTTTATCCAAGTACAAATATTTTTCTTACTCGTATAACGCTTAACATAATATTCCTTGTTCATGATCGAACACGTAATCGTACAATACTCCGAGCCAAGAGCTAGTAATGCGGTAGGCCTCGATCGATGAACGATAGTTTTAAGTAATTGTAATGGTATGCAAGTGTGCGTTTGTTACGATACGCACGGAAATCCGTAAAGCTTCGGTGTAGAGTTTTCTTCTTGTTGGAACACTTCCCTTCATTTTTACACGTCAAAGATTAAATTTGAAAAAAATATACTGCTTTATCTATGCCGCCAAACTATATAACGATATAATAACGACAAAGCAGTATATTTTTTCAAATTTAATCTTTGACATGCAAAAATGAAGGGAAGAGTTCCAACAAGAAG
This sequence comes from Torymus texanus, assembly GCA_036873485.1. Taxonomy (NCBI): domain Eukaryota; kingdom Metazoa; phylum Arthropoda; class Insecta; order Hymenoptera; family Torymidae; genus Torymus; species Torymus texanus. Next base: position 1,723 of record JAYJLV010030321.1, on the reverse strand, counting down.
AAAACTCTACACCGAAGCTTTATGGATTTCCATGCGTATAGTAACAAACGCATGCTTGCATACCATTGCTATTACTTAAAACTATCGTTCATCGATCGAGGCCTACTGCGTTACTAGTTCTTGGCTCGGAGTATTGTACGATTACGTCATCGGTACTGTCTCTGTAGAGAGGCCGCATTTAGCCACACGTTACGTATTATAATCGGGAAATATGATGTGAATATAGTATGAATAATATAGTCGGCCTGTCACCGACTCCGTGGCGATCGGAGCATCAGCCTCTGGATCCGGCGAAATATAAATTAGTTGTGGCGTTGAACGGGGATGGGGATAAAGTACAACGTTACATAGTTTATACCACAAAAATACAGTTTAACATTTTCAAAAACTTATGCGGACGTCTAAACCAAGCGCTCAACGCTTTTTATTTTCATTTCACTGGCTCTATAACCAAAGTTTGAAGAAGAATTTTTTCCATAAACCTCCGATTTTAAATTTTCCTACCCAACCCACTTGTCTCATTCACCCGAATTTTCACAAAAAAAAGAGAAGGAAGGAAAACCACTCTCCTCGCTCGCTTCTTCTTTATCTCGCAAAACAAAAAGCTCAGTGTCACACGGCGCTAAATCTGACCAACACTCGCACGCGTGCACACGCCGAGAGGGACGATCAAGGACTTCGACCCCCTTTGACAAGTGAAAGTTCCTCGACGCGATATATAGCAGAGCAGTAGTTTGCATTGTCTCGATATCGAGTCGACGCTGCGACCAGTAAGCCATTCACGGTGTCCAGACTCTCTCTCTCTCTCTCTCTCTTCTCTCTCTCTCTTTCTCTCTTGTACTCCACGAAGTTTGTGCTAACTTCTGCACATGGGGCAGAAAGGTTTATTGGCAAGAAAGATAAAGGATGTTGTTTTACGTTTCAAGAGTGAAGTGGCCGCGAGAAGGATTGAAAAATGAATTTTGTTTGGGAGGAGGTGCGGTTGGAATAGTATTTTTCCTTTGGAAATTTTGTTTTGTTTGAAAATGTACTTAATGGAAATAGATTAAGCGAGTATATAGTTCAGGAATCGAAGAAGTTTTTCGAATGTCAATACGTAAGAAAATTGTTGTTTGATTAATTGGTAGATCTGTTCCATTTTTTATAACTATGGCCATTAACAATTCTGAGGAACTGTATTATTTTATTTTTAGAGCCGATAATTATTAATCTATAAAAATATGTTTTACTTTTAATTATTAGCATAAAATATTCAATGACCGTGATTAATCTAAATTCGAAACATATATTTTAAAAATAAAGAGATTAAATTATGATAAATATATTTAAATTAAGAAGAATAGCCTGTTTATTAGTTCTCTTTAATAAGACACACAAAATAAAGAATAAACAACTTTGAATAAATATCTTTCCGTCACACTTTTTTTAACAACGTGTTTTAAATGAGAAAAAATATCTTATATTTTTTTAATGCTTGAGGTTGATTTCTTTCATAATTTATTGCCTCTATTAATTTAATAATAAAGATTTTTTATTATGAAAATAAAGGAAAAGAAAAATAACGAATAATGCAGAAATGTAGACAATCAGTGGAAATGATAGAATTAGGTCAGGCTTCTTGAAGATATATTAAATTAAAATATTCCGTTAATGTATCTCAAAGAAGAAACAATCATCTTGAAATGATTAGAAATTTTCATTTAATATATCTTCAAGAAGAAAA
>JAYJLV010030296.1:0-21585 GCA_036873485.1 Torymus texanus | reverse complement strand
TAATACATACCATTATGTTACCGCAAAGCATTGAGCATCGCTTTCGATTATTCCCTCCGCTATATACACCGCCCCAGCATGTCGCGCCAATTTCCCGTTAATCTCTCTCGCCACGTACTATAACCCCGCATCACCATCATCTTCATCCTCTTCGCCAAACCATATTTCTCTCTCTGCTCTTACGCGCGCGTAATATTAATAAAAAACGTATCTCTCTCTTCCAAGCACATCTAATTTCGCATAGAGAAAGAGAGAGAGAGAGTATGTTCGTACGCGCACACATATACTCTCCTCTGCGCGGCTATTAATTACGGCGGCACAACGGCTATCGTTGCGCAATTCGTGCGTAACTTTCGCATACTGACGGTGGTGGCGGCGACGTACAATGCGCACGAGGAATCTGGGCCGGATAATTGCGGCGCTTATATGCGCGCGTACGTGGGAAGCGCACGCGCACGCACGCAAGTGCACTGTGAGTGGTATGGATAGTTCGTAGTCTGTAATAATCCGTGCGGGCATTTTTTTTTTTTTTTCATATACGCAGGTTTCATCGATGTGGCTGACTATCTCAAGGTTGCATGGTGTGCTGTGGATGACAGGTACATATGAAGTTGCAGGTGTATATATATATATGGGATCGAATAGGATGCATGTGGATGTGTGTGTGAAGGTATAAGCGTATTTGTTTATGAGTTATTGATGGATGATGAATGGTATGCGGTGTGGTGCGATGATGCTCGTTTCAGATAGTGCAAGCTGTTTGTTAGTTTAGAATGTTGTTTTGTGGATTTTACGGTTGGACTTTGTGCTAAGTGGTTTTGAAAGATGAGGTATGTGGTAGGTATGCGAAGACTTTGCATTTACATTAAGTCAAAATAAAAGATTCAATTATGTATTGAGAAATGATCAAAGTGTATGTGGTAAGTGTCTATAATGTGGTAGTTTTCTTTGTGTCCAATTTACCTGTAATTAAAAAAATATTTTTCAATCGCTTCAAAGTGTTTATTTAGCAGTTTAAATTTATGTTTATATTCAACAATTTTAATGGACTTCCCAATAGAAAATCTATTATTATTATATAAAAACTATTTAAAAAAGTTCTTTGATGGAGATATAACTTTATAACCAACATTTATTTAGAATGAATTGGTCTTACAGCATAACGATAAATGGCTGCATCATCAACGGTAATGGATATTACAAGCGCATTATACCGCTGATTAATCACTTTCTGATATTGTTTTAAGAAAATATAGCGTCTTTTAAAAACTGCAAAGAAAAAAAAGCCCAGAAAATCCCACAACACCACATGACTTGCAAGCACTATACTATCAGTCTTATCTGAGAGTAAACATTCGACCACATCACCGCCGACAAAACACCTATATTTCACACACATTCGCGCATACAACCCAGACTCACGTACCGACTACAAATTAGCGAGCGAAAAGAAACAATAAATATCTTTATCTCCCAACCCGTACACACTTATACTTAAACGTACGTATATATATATACACACGATCTATAACCATATTTTCGCATCAGCAAGGCACATTAACGCCTTAATATCCCCGTAAAAGCGCACTACCCCACACATGTGTATACTATAAGTACTATACGCTCAACTTACATCACTATATTGTGCAGCTTATACGCACATCGCTTTCCTTGACGATTTTCCGCATAGCACACGGCAGTACGAATAGACATATAACCTGTGCGCTTTTCAACCTTCAAGCGGCTTTGCTCGCGTTCTCACGACGTCTTACTCGCAGGTCTCGCTAAGTAATAAACGGCGAAAAATTTTCTTCTCTCCGACGATTTGAATTTAAAATCGCACTGTGTATATATGTATACAGGCACGCGCGAGTATTGATTTAGCAGCAGCATTAATCAATCGCGCTCAGACGATCGGCTTGCCTCCTTTTTTCCGCTCGACTGTGTGTATGTAGTAGCAGTGTAGGAGCTTTGTTTCTACATGTGCGTATAGTATATGTATAGAGTGCAAGATCGAGTACGCGATTGTATCTGGCTTATGTTTTCGCAGCGATTAGAATTTATAATGCTAACGGGACTGCAGCGCGTGTTGTTTTTTTTCTTCTGGCTCTTGCTCTTTTATGGTGCGTGTTGCGCGAGAGGAATGCGTATGGAGATGTGAAGTTTTATTGATTTTGAATAAGAGCGTTGCATAATACTACCTAATGCTGGAAATCAATTCTTATAAGGCGAATTCTACGAAAGCTTTCAAGTTACAGAGAGAAGGTTTATTGAATCTTGGTAACAATTATTGTTGAATTTCTTTGGAAATAAGATAACCTCTTAGAAGTTTTCTCACTGGCTCGTGAATACATTTTAATTTTTTCGTAACTTCGTTTAATTGATAAGTCGAATTCAAGTAATGAATGCGACTCCTAAAAAAAAATTAAATACACGCGTATACTTCTATACTAGAAAAAAATGGATTATTCAATTTACCCAAAAAATTAAAAATAATAATCTCACAACCCTAATAAAAACGATCTATTCAGAAAAAAAAATTGTTCGAATATTCTCATCCAACAAACTCTACGAACCATGCCATCACAACATCTACTCTCCCCATCAAAACACTTAATTAAGATACCCAAACCATCCCTCAGCGTCAAAAAATCAAAGGGCATACGAGCAGCAACTTCAGCAGCAGTACCGGCATTCCTTCAGCTTCTCAGAACGATCCCTATCTACAACTCTCTCTCTCTCAGCCATTCTCGGATCAACGCCCCGATCATCGCCGCGCAAAATATTTTCCCCGTCGATTATAATCTGCCGCGCACCCCCTCACCTCTCCGCCCGTCATCAACCCCCTTGAAACATCGATGAAAAGAAAACCCCTACCCATACACCACTCCCTTGGCTTTTTAACGAACTCTCTCTCTCTCTCTCTCTTTCTCTATGTTGCATACTTCCGCGGGATACAACATCACGTGGCGTGCGCCCTTGCAATTAACGATAAAGCCGATCGCTCGCTCGCTCACTCGCACGTGCGCGTGGCACGTGCGAAATGCAACTCTCTACTCTTGCTGTATATATACCTTGTGATTTCGCACGTGCGAATGCACCTAGCGCTCATACTTGCCGAGAGATGTATCATATATATATATACACATATACGTATGTATGTATGCTAGCGCGATCCTTTCTTTTTTTTTTTGCTTTTCTTTCCTTCACGCGCGCAAGGAGCCGCCGGCTTGATTAATCCGCCGGGTTCTTTTTCTTCTTGGCTTTATAAGCTCTACTATATACTACTATACTGCTACTCCCTTCGTCAGCTGGTCGCAGGGAGAGACTCGTGATATGCACGTATAGAGGCGAATTCCTCGCTGCGGGCGCTTTAGACTCTTCTTTTTATTTTGTCATGTCTCTGATGCGAGATGGTAATATGTGGCGTTTTGCGATGTAGTGCCATGGGGAAATAATTATAAGATCTTGCTGCTGCTGTTGCTGTCCCTTTGAAAGTAGGAAAATATAGTTTAGTATTAATTTGCGTCTGAATTGTATTGGTGCGGTTGAAAATTTTCAATTTGCTTTATGACCGCATTGTTTGTATATCAAGCTTATACGTGGTATAAATTGATCTTGGAGTTTGAATACATTTTGTTATGAATTACATTTTACGAGTACCGTAGGCAAGCTATCCATATATATTCATCATGCATACGCTTAATACTTCAGAATTTCATGTCAGCAGTGATCCAATTCGCTTTTCTCGTTATTCCTTATCTTTATCTTACGGTGCATATACACTCAAATTTAACTCCGTTTCTAATGAATTGGCTTCACTGTCTTGTATGACCGTTACAACGTTCAACGTATACAAGATAAATGTTACATTTTTTCCAAAAGTAAGCTCATTTTTAGACATCAAATTATCTTTATACGAGCTGTCTTTATTAAGTAATATCAGCGATTTCTCGTGATTGGTCGATGAAACTATTGGCTTTCGAAACCTCGTTAACGTACGTTGCTCAAACTTTTATTTTCCTATAAGTCTTCATAATTTCCCTTGTGTCGACTCTTATGTCAACAAAATACAGTAGTTTATTCCTAATCGATATAAAGTTACGTAAAATTTTATCTCGAGAAAAACGTCTTCGAGACGACAAAGTTTTTATCTTTGTCAGGCGTTCATCGTAGAGAAGAAGAGATTGAATAAGAAAGGTGCTTCACGACATCTTTACGTAAATCGTATAGGGACGTCAATCAAGAATCACGTTGTGTGTGACAGACTTTCTATTTTTCTGATAATCAGCGTAAAAGTTTCCCGAAGACAAACAGTTCCTTGATTCTACTAACAACCTAAAAGTGGTATTTTAAATTAACTAATGGAAACGTATGAATGGTAGGCACGATTTCCCTAATGTTAATTTGAATAATACCTCTAGATAGTTTCAACATATATAAACTCTGTTATTGTAAGCATGAAAATAATAAATAAATCAAATTGGAATAAAATTGGAATATAATAGCAATCAACTTATCGGCAATTAAAGGGGGCAATAAATCATGATCGATCGTACCAAAATAACCAGCAAGTACAAAAAATCAAATGAGTATAACGTCCAAACTATACCCATAATTCCCGTGATGGATGACAGATCTCTCATATAAAAAAGTACGCACACATCACAACTATAGCAGCTATCCAAATATAATTCCAAGCTCTCGCTCACAGTTACGTACTCCCCCACGCAACGCTCTTTTTCCCGTGTCTCCTCTCCTCCTTTTTTTTTGCCCTCCTTCTCTCGTTCCGTCTCTCTGTCCCGCAGGCGCATGCTCACCCCTCGTATATATCCACATGCACCACAGCAGTGGCGGCGGCGACGACGGCAATCGTAACCCGAGCGAGATCGAGCGTAATGCTGGCGGTATCATATAGGCACTGTACCCACACCAGATGGACATCCGCGTGAACAACAATGCACGAGAACGCGTACGTATAGTGAAGAGGGAATGAGACCGCGCTTAGGAGAGAGAGAGAGAGAGAGAAAGGGTATATAGCCGCGTGATAATCAAAGGAAAGGCGGTGAAATGGAAATTGAAAGAGAGAAAGAAGGGAGAGTATATATGTATACCAGTTGGACGCGTTATATGTACCGGCAAAAACGCCGGTACCTCGTTGCGTAAGCTTTTTTTTTCTCTCATATTCTGTGACTTTGTTTTCGAGGATTGACTCTCGCACTCGTGTGTGTATATTATGTGTGTAGAGGGAAGGTATAATTAATCTTTGTGTGGAATGGTGAAAGAATTTTCGGAAATTGAAAGTGATAAATGAAACGCGTGCTTGCGCGCTTAATCGATGCCAATTAATTTAGTGAGCTCTTTTTGTTTTTTTTTCTTTTTTCCTCTTTTATCGGTTGTATTTTAAAGGTGGACAATTTTGGAAATAACAAATCGAATTTTCTTTCACTTTTGCCAGAACTGCCCACGTATTACCTGCGTATATAACGTGCAATTCGTGCACTTTCAGATCGATGATGCATTGTCGAAAGAAGTCATAAAATAACAATTTTGAAAAATGACCGTCATTATCGTTGTTTGGGATTGTAAACTTCCTTATCGGGTATGAGCGCCTGATATACTGAAATGATGCAATTCGATTGATTCATTTCGATTAATTCATAAATTATATGTGATATTGTTAAAGTATATATATCTTTGAGAATTTAATCTGAAAGTGCATTGTATGAAATACATTTTATAAACTTTGTACTCTCACACCAATTAAATCTTATCGAAAGAAAGCACAAAATATTATACAATCTGCAATCTTGTACTTGATTTTTAATGAAACTTATATACACACACCCACGCACGCACGCACGCACGCATACACACACACATAAAGTCGGCTATGAAATTTGTAAACAAGAACTAGTGTCGATAAGGATATGATAAATTCTTTATTTTTGTAGAACACTCTGGTTTGGTATCGTATATTATTATATTAGTATTGCATATAATAATGTTGACACAGTGGGTCGATTTTTTACATCATAAATATTTTTACATTTCGTTACAATAACTATTTGTATAAATAAATAACTGTGAAATTCACATAGTCATTTTATAATTTTTAGTATATACAGCCATCTACTGCCGAAACTGTTCATCAATAATAGTTCATTAAAATTCCAAAATACAAATCTACTATTCAAAGTAGCAAAACATATCAACTGCCATAAATTCAAATAAAAAATTCATAGTCTAACACCCATAAATTTCCAAACAATCCCCGACCCAGCTCACGTAAACCATCTCGAGAAAAAAAAGACACCAAAACCCAACCCCCCTCGAATCCTAACAAAAATCCATCCGCAATTTCCCTCGAATACCCCACCATATACCACGGCCAGTGCTATATATATATATCTATACCCATACAGCTTCACAGCAGCAGCAGCGGGGGTGCAAAAAGTCGACGGCGAGAGTAAACGCTCACCACAGAGAACTCGAGAGAGAGAGAGAGAGTGTAGCGCTCTCTCACTCGCGTACTATACACTGCATGTGCACCGTGGTATGGAGCGACGTCGAAGAGAGAGGGAGGAAGGGGGGGCAGAGAACCCGAGAGAAAGAAAAAGCGCGCGCACGGCTCGCGACCGGTCCGCCGCCGCTGCCGCTCTCTGCCTCGACAGTAGGCCAGCAGCGCTCGCGGACTGCGCATCGTGAGAGTGCGCCGTGTTCTTTCTCTCTCTCACTCTCTTCTGTCCGCATCGCTGACTCTCACAGCCCCAATGGACCTTTGCCGCGGCGGCGTGCGAGCGTCCGACGCGACTTAGGATACCCTTGGTTTATAAAGAGTGTACGATCGATTTTATTAATTGTTATAATTTCGAGAGTCAATTAAGTGCACTTTAACGGTATTTTAAAGCGCACGTTAGTTGAAAGTCGAAATTTAACGCTGAAGAAAACTGGTGCAGTTCCAAAGATTCTCTAGTAGTGTGCACAACCACCCCCGATTGACAGTGACAGTGGTGCTGTTAGTGATACAAGTGAATGCATTTATAGAAAGGGGTGTGGATCTAGTTTCTTTTTTATACGAAGAAGTTTAAGGGTGAATAAAGAGCTATATTTTTTATAACCTTTTATAACACAAAATATCAAAAAAAGAGAGTATATAGAAAATTAACATAGTCGTATAGTGACAGTAACAACAATTCATTGATAACCAAGCACACCTGCTCCGAAAACGAATCGAACGAGTCAACAACCTTACAAGACACTCCTCACGCCAGCTGAACAATCAAAATAAACGAGCAGCGAAATTCCATCGGAAGAAAAGTTCCTCCCGCTCGTGCAAAAAAAAGTGCGCGCTCACTTGCCTCTCTCACGAAGAAACAACAAACGCTCTCGCTCTCTTCCTCTCTCTCTCTCTCTCTCTCTCTGCACACCGGCAGCAAAAAAACAACGACTCTCGCTGCTCAGTGGCGCTTCCGCAAAAACTGTCAGACTGCCAGGCGGGCGCATACCTGACTCTCGCGGATGTTGATCGGCCAGAACAGTGCAAACGTCGTCGGGACGTTATGACGACGACGACGACGACAACGAGCCGTCTTGAAGTGTAGTGGGGGAGTAGTCAAGGCGCGAGAACATCTCTTGCGCGCTGCTATTATCGGACGCGATATGTTCATCGCAGAGGAGGAGGAGAGACGGAGGAAGCCGGGCGGTGTCGACTGCCGTCTGCTCGCAATGCGACGTCAGTGCGACGACGTCGACGGCGCCGTGAGGGTCAAGACGAAGAACGATTATTTCAACGACGGCTATGACGGTCTACCCGCTGTTGTCGAAGCTACGCGCGTGTTAAGGATCAGTGGTATTGGGAGTAACAAACCACTGGTGAAGAGAGTGAATTCGTATAGCTCGTTGGAAGAGGCTGTGGTGCCGTCTAAAACGAGACCGTCAATTCTCAGGAATAGTTATATGTCTAGTGGTAGTAGTGGTAGTAGTTTTGATACAACGGATGAAAGCAGGAGTGTAATTGAGTGCAATTCGTATACCGGGCTTAAAGAGCCTAGAAAGTACTTCACCATTGTGAACCTGAACAACGATAGTGGCGATCAGCTGAGCACCGTCACCCCGCTGAGCGTGGATGAAAGACCACCGGTGACCTTGCGTAGGTCCACTTCGGCCTTGGAGACCCTAGACCTACCGACAGCCCATTCTAGGAACGATTCAGGTTTCGTCGACGACGCAAGTGTCTCCACCTACCTCGACGATATCACCAGCTGCGAGGACAAACAACCTGCCCGACCAATCGCTGTCGATTCGGTATCCATTCGATACCGATCGCGAAGCAACGGCCACGAACATCAGCACCTGAAGAGCTCGCGTGATTTTACCACCAAGACTGAGCGCCTGATTGCCAGGAGATCCTATAATAGCGCCACTAGCGGCAGCCCGAAGAACTACCAGAAGGGAGGATCAGCAATAACGCGACGCTCGGCGTCCTTCGAAGCTAGGACCAAGGACGAGTGGCGAGTGGTGTGCGAACAACAACAACAGCCCAAAGGACATCAACTGCAGCTTGAGACACCAGCGGTTGATGGAATGCGCTGCAGTGAAGTGGCGAGCATAGACGAGGACGATGGCAGCTGCGTCCTCCTGAGAGTCAGGTCGCTCAGGCAGGAGGATGAAGATGTGCCAACGAAAGATGTGGATGGTAGTGCCGGTAGTAGTGGTGCTCCGCTGCTTAGGCAACAGGACGAGAGATGCACGAGGAGAGACAGGGAGAGGGCCAGGTTGCTAAGGAGACGACGTATGAATGGCAGATCGGCATCCGTACCGAGATCACACGTGAGTTGTTTGTTTCGGCTATTTTTCCTGTAGATGTAGTTTATTTAAGCTAGAGCTGACGCATATATGCAAGTGTTTTGTTCTCACAAAGGACATATGCAAATCCTGGCAGGTAGTGCAACGGAAAGTAATATGTTTCTTCTCGTGACCTCATCTAATTAGCAATTTGAATTCCCTCCTCGCTAACATTTACGGTCCATATTTCTCTAAGCGTAATGAAAGCAGAGCCTATGGTAAAATGCAAACTTTACAAGACCGTTTGTCACTGGTTGAAAACTATGCAGCTGGAATGTAAGGATTTTTATCACGGTTAAAAATCTGTAGGAAACAATGAGCATTTTAAAACGCACACATTGTTCTGTTTGAACTGTTAATCAAACAATTAATAAAGTATTAAATGATAGCAACTATTCTATCGCTGTGTTTACAATTATGATTGTAACTTTTGTTTTACTATATCAATCTTGTCAAAAATTTGACTTTAAAAATTCATCTTTCTTAATATATCAGCAACCGTCAACTCCTCTTATCGGTATATAATCATACCGGTACGCCGCATTATTATTAATTTCTCGGCTTTATAACTACATCACCGACACACGCGTTACATAAACCACCTACCGAAATAACCCCTTCTCCCTCCATCTGTCACACAGTTCATTAGAAAAACCTTATGAAAGCCAACGACGATTATTTTTCCCCGTCTCCATACGCGTGCCATGAATAATGCGCAAATGCAAATATGTATGTATACACACACACATATTCACTCACGCGAACGCTTGCAACCGCCAGTGAAAATTGCAACAATCGTCGGTGGTCGCGAAAGGTAAACAACAAATCCTCACGTCGAACTGTCCCATCACGGCTGACCGCCTCTCTGTACGCCTGCGCAATCGCGTGGTCATCGATTGCAATTACTCTGGCATGGCGCCGTTCGCTGTGCGTCTATATCAGCGCTAACCGATCGCTATAGGGTTTTATTAGAAAGCGCGAATTTGAATTGCGAATGTCGCGTTATGTCTCGGCTCGTGGTACTAAGGTATTGTCTTCCTTAAGCGACAGCGATCGACGCGCATATACACGCCCACGCTTAGAATGCACACGCGTGCGCATGTGCAAAGATGCATGTGTGTGTGTGTATACATTTTCGTCATCGGGAACGTAACGGTGCATCGATATATAATGTAAGCGGCGACACGACTCGAGAGTTGGTTGTTATGCGCAAGGAGGTGGAGGAGAAGGAAAATGGGGGTTTGGTATGGGGGAAGAAGGAATAATGTATGTGTGGTGATAGTGTGCGGGTGACGGGACATTCCAATGCAGGCGCGTAATAAGCTTTTTTTATGGACGTGGAAAAGTGTAACACGGTGATGGAAAAATTCCGTAAGCACATTTTTCAGCGATAATTTAAGTTATTTTTAACGTGGTTATATTTAAAAAAAAGCAAATAATGAGAATTAGTTAAAAAGTTAATTATTGATTTATGCGAACGTGAAAGTGAACTGTGATATCACCAATCATTCAGCATCCCGAAAATCGATAATCCTAAGCTAAGTGTCTGTCAAAGAAAAGAGGAATAATTACGTAAAAGCATGGTACTATCTATCGAATGAATTATACACAATTTCATCAGAAGTAATAGCATTCAATCAGTAGCAAAGACATAGCTCTAATGCATTATAATGTTATGCATCGAAATCCTGATAAGTACGCCTCAAATTTGTGACTTGCCACTCGTGACAGAAGTTAGGCAATACTTGGAATCAGCTTATATATCGTGTATACATATGATGCTTGGAACACTTAAAGCTCTTCCCTCTAATGGCATCCAAATGCTGAACCAATTATACAAATAAGGAAAATCTTATTACAGATTAAGTAGAAAATAACTTTTTTTTCTCTACTCTTACCTATTTTAAAAAGTTCGATTACGTAAACCTATAATACGAATATTTTTGCTCCGATAAAAACTACGTTGACAGGCTGATATAATTGATAGACTTACCATGACTTTACTGTTTTTTATTTACTTCTACAATATTAATTTACAAATTTCCTTATACAAAATTTCAAGGATCTTTCGTAATTACCGTTCTTTCAAGAAACAACATTTTCTTTCAACCTTAAAAATTACGAAAATTCCTCTCACAAACGACTCGCGCACTAGCAGCAAAAAAAAAAAGTCCAGCGCAGCAATCATCTACAGTCAGTGCGACTTTGTAAAGGACGTTCGCGCGATTTACACACGCGCTCGCAGCTCTCGGAAATGAGGAAACGCCAATAAACACTCGCAGCGGCTGTTTCCAATGCAAAAAACCCCGAAACGTTCTTTCCTTCGTCCCGTACACTTATACATGTACTTACACATAACGAGGTGATCGTGGGTTTCGCTTGCGAAAGCTCCACACTTGTCCACGATGGGCGTAGTCCATCGCACTGCGGCGTGGATATATGGCTCGTAAATCAACGCGGCACGTGGCGTGGTGCGAGGGCGATTCGAAAAAAAAGCCCTCAGCGCGCACGCGCGTACATATAGGTGATTAGCTATAGCTTCGAGGTATAATGAGCTGCACATATACGCGCGTTGTGTAAATAGTAATTTATGAATTTTCAGGCGTGAGGAGGGTACATATAGAAGTAATTTGCGATCAGTCGTATGGGTAATTTTATATTGAGACTCTATAGTAGAGTTTTAATTACCATTTGTTTGTATATATATACGTGTGTTATGAAATATATGAGTTTGAAAAGTGATGTCCGGTGATGAGATTGATTGTTGAAACTGCGATAATGTAATGGCAATTATAACATTAGATGCTCTATAGCTGATGCAATGTACAATAATTATACAAGCGAGTAACTTTTTCCATATCGCTTCGAGTATATATATGTAAATTTACGACTGCTCATTCATTTTGCTAAACCTTGCCGCGAATCTATTCTCATACAGGTAAAACTATAAATAAAACCGTTTTGAAAAATGAAAAGTCATTATATAACCCGGAGACGGCAAAACTCACATGCCCCTCCCGCGGCGCGCAACTCGCAGCCAAAGAAAACTTTCTCCCGAACAAGTGCACGCGCCGAAATATCTTTTTTTACTGCATGCACGGTTAACGAGAAAATTGTATATACATAAATTTCCGTTAATAATTCCGTCATGGGCTGCTCATTAAAAACCTTTAAATACATTAAAAACCGTCGTGCACTACTCTCTCAGTATATATTATACATAGCCATACATGTAAATATATATACCTACTTTTCCACCGAGCCCCATTTGACACGACTTTAAAGGCCACTTACAGCTTGCGAGCTACTATCTTTCTCTCTTTCTCTTTGCCGGCAAATTTCTTAATACGGCAATCACCGCGATACGCTTTCGCACGTTCAAAAAAATTGTCCTAAAAGCGTGCCGCCGTCTCTCCATCTACTCTTCGAGGGTCTCTTAACTTTTATTAGCGCGTCCTCGTCGTCAAGTCGAGTGCCGAACTCGCCGACAGCACATAAACAAAACGTTATCCATTTTTACGAGTGTACACGAGAGCTGAGAGAACAGACATGTGTACGCGCAGGCCCTGTACTTAAACTTTCGTCGAGGATTCACCGTTTCGAAAATCTTTCTTTACGATTGCTCGAGCGCCAGTCTGCTCTCTTTGTCTCTCTTGCTCTCTGTCTCACTAAAGAGAGAAACGAAGCTTGGGCGAAAATTACGCGAGCAGTATATAGAGTTCGTCCGAGAAATCGTAAAGCGAGTCCCGAGTAATGATACGCTCTATCCCCTAAGTATATATACGCGCACAGCTTCGGGGAAGACCTGCGACCGATCGTCTCTCTCTCTCTCTCTCTCTCCTTTCTACTCTTTTTCTCTCTCTCTTACTCTCCCTTCTCCCCTGCTCTCGAAAATTAAGGAATTACCCTTCGAGGCTATTATATACGCGCGACGCGAGATGCGCGCCCTTCGATCGCTAAATTGCCCCCTGCAATCACGACTGGTGGGAAAAAATTCCTTTTTCGTATCTTTAAAGGGGGAGTGACTGATGATGAAACTGTTGTTTTTTTTGTGTATTGGTTCTGGTTTTTTGTACAGAACGGTACCTTAAATTGTTTTGATTGAAAAGGGTGATTTTTCTTGCTTACATCGATCGAGATATTGCGCGTGTTGAAGTCGAGATTAAGATGGGCTTAAACAGGCAATTTCGAGGCAGTTGATCGATTACATGGTTTAAAACACAGCCAGTGGTTTAAAATACAAATTTGATCTTGTGTTCAAAAAGCATGCAAATTTTGAAGCCAACGTGTTTATTCCTTTCTCTTTGATTGTTATCGATATAAAGGTTTTTTTTTTTATATATTGAAGTTTTGCAATGATATGACAAATTCAAGGTATGTGGATTATTAGATTAGAGTGATTGTTGAATTATCGTTTTGAGTCATGACAAATGAATAATATTGATGGGTAATAATGATTCAAGTAGTTCAATAGAAGATGACGTTACACAGAAGTAATGTTCTTTTGTGTCACACTGAAAATTATCGATTTAATAATTTACTGATTGTGACACTTATCTCGACGTTCGCATTCCATGTTATTTTTTTTCAATTTATCGTGCAGCGTGAAGTACCAGAGAACTATCATTATTTTAACATTATGATGTCAGTAGTTATACACGTATATAAACTACTAGAACTCATATATATTAGGAATCATATTATGTTATAAATAATTTCATAAAATAAATTTTAATTACTTTTTAATAATAAAATATGAAAATTGATATATAAAACTTGTTGTAAATAGAAATTAAACTAAGATACATGTGTTTAAAAATAGAGTTTAAAATTATCCAAACAGTAGTGAATAGAAGCTTTTGTCTTCTTTCTTTGCCTGCGTCACAAGTGCATCAGTTTATTTACGCGACAGAGACACATGTGTCGGATCATTTGACATATACATTGACGAACGGATAATGCAATCAAATTTTTCAATCATTCGAGCGTCGTCTATATCTTCTTTTTGGGACTGTATTCAAATCAGTCCTTAGAATTTGATGTTATAACTGTCCTGAAATTAACTATATTAAAATGAACACGTATAACTTATCCTAAAGAATAAATACATTAAAAACCATGCATTATAATTTACTTAACTGACATAAGGATTAAAGCTCATGATAAGTATTACCAACATATTAGCTAACTACATATCAATAATAGATCAAAAGAAATTATATAACGCAAACTCGTACCTTTAATTCGAACGCCTCAAAATTCGCGCTTTCATTAACCATGTATACTACACTTGTACAGTATATAATACAACACGTAATTCACAACCACCGATCGCGACGATAAGCTCGATTTGCATCAGCTGTGCTACTCGCACACTATATTCGTCTCGTCAAAAGCGAATCCACCAATTAAATCAGGGCCGTTCATGCCGTGCAGTTGGCGCAAAGAACTTTTTTTTTTTTCCTCCGAAGCTTCGACGCGCAAATAAATGTGCCGATTCACGCGTGCGCGTTCGCCTCGTTAATCGGATTTCGAATTAGGTCTAGAGGTGTATTAGGCATTGTACGCGCTGCCGAATAGATAGCGAGAGTTATAACGCACGAGTGAAAGTGTTGTTGCCCGCGTACCTATATCTGCGTGCCGTATGGTTTTCCTTGTGTTCGATATATATATATGATTGGTTAAAAGATAATTGATTTTGGCGAATATTTGTAATGTAAGTGTGTGTGGTGGTTAATTACTACTTTTTTTACGTAGAAAGAAGTGTAGTAACGGTTGATGTTGATGGTAATAGTGAATTAATGGATGTAAATGTACTTCTTTTAAATTACGTTTATTGAAAGGAAAAAAAAAGGTTTAAAATAAGTTATAAAATATAATAATATTCTTCATTTATTTGTCCATTGTTTCCTTTACGTAAGATAAGCGATTTATATGCTTCATAATTCATTTTTATTGACTGTAAAATCTAATTCTGTAAAAACAACCAGTGTATAAACCTATTAAAATTGTCTTATATAACGAATTTCTTTTAATTACTGCGAAAATTTCTTAACATAATTTTAAGAAAAAGGTATAAAAAGAATTTTTAATTTAAATTTCTCGAATTTTGTAATATAAATTAAACTTGTTTCAAAAAAAACCTTATTTCAATATTAATGTAAAATAATTATCAAAAGTTGATAAAATTTAATATGAAAGTATATTATATTCGACTTTTTGAAAAAAAAAAAAAATAAATATTGTAACTTTAAAATTTATTTGCTTCACAGAGTATTTTAATAAAGTTTAATACCGTATATACAATTAAAATACTCAAAGCGTTATACGTTGCGGAGATACGAACGAATGAATGAATAAAAACACAGTGAAAGCGGTGAAAAAAAAAACAAGACACGTTAAAAGTGTGATTTTACTAAAATGAAGAATGTTTGTGGAAACGTATTAATAGCGCTATAAGATTACTGCGAAACGGTATGCCGTCAGCACTTAATAAAAATAACTGTTTTCTCAGAGCATCGTTATTCTTAAAATTCGCTTGGATCTCTATGTTTAACTGCCGTCGCGGCGTCTTCTCTGCGGCTGAAATTTGATTGATGTAATCGCGCGACAGCAAGATGTCCCGTCATTAGTATAATTAAATTGCTCAGCGGGGGCATAATAAGCTGCATGTTTCAATTAGGAGACAGGTATTTTAAAAAAATACAAAACATAGGTGTGTGTGTGTGTTTAGTTTCTCTCATTTAAATCAAATAAATTTACTAAAAGATAAATATTTTTCAAAAATTCTCACATAAAATTATAACTTTAAAAATAAATTTCAATTAATTTTACATTATAACCGACCAATTTAGCATACACCATATACTTTTAACATCACGCATCTCATCAATTATAATTTGGCAAAATCATGATCGCTGAAATCACCAATTACATACCCTATATAACAAATCAAAAGTACACTTGCACAACAAGCGACTAGCTCATAGCGATATATATATATAACTCAAACACGATCAGAACGAATCGTCACCACGTGTCCCTTTCATCACCACCTTCTAAGCGTCTGTGTATATATATATATAACGTTCAGTGCCGCCTAAGGATAACGAGGACAATACGTGAATTGCATTTCGATCGCGCGAAATTGAGCTCCTCCCCCTCTCCGTAACCGTCGCTCTCAGTCGCGCATTTAAAGATCGACAAAGGCTTCGGTTTCGCAAGTTTAATCGAAAACGGCTTCCCCCTAGCTCTCTCTCACTCTCGAGCGATCTCGCGGTCCGCAAATCAGTTACGAATGCGTGCGAATGCTTCATCATGAATAGGGAGGTGAACCGCTTCGTTTGAATATATAGCGATTGCGCTGTTGCGAAATTTGGTTCAAGAACGTTGTTCAACTGTTTCGTATTAATTGTAATTGATCGGTAATTATATTAACAATAATCAACGTTTTTTAATGTCATTGATAATAATTTATGAGCCTTATTCTTCGCTATTTATAACATTTTCAAAATATTAATCAAACAATAATAACACACTTCAAACGACGATAAAAAGATGCGAATATAATCACTACATTTTTCTTGCCCAATTTGTACAAATGTTAAAGCGTACCCAGAATTTGTACGACACCGCGGAATGAATATTCCGAACATCGCTTCCCTCACGCCCAAAAACATCTCGAATCATTAAAAATCTCATCATTCTTCCCAACCTCCACATCAGTCGTGTGTCCCCCCGATCTTCCGCAAAACAGCTTCGTCGCTGCTCGCTCGACCCGCTAATCACTCGAGCGACGTCAACAGTCTCACCACCGACGATCCACAAAAACCCGTTCATTCTCCTTCTCTTACCTGCCTCCTATATTCGGCAGTTCACTCTTCTCTCTCTCTCTCTCTCTCTCTCTCTCTCTCTCTCTCTCTTTCTCTCACGAAAAAAGCAGACGCGATCCAAGCAGCACCGAGACTTAGGGGCCCCGAAGGCGGAGGCGAAATTTATGCTAATCTCGGGGCGTGCTGCTGTGGAATGTTAATGGCCCCCCCGGGCGACCCTCAGCGATACTTATATATATGTGTATGTATATGTATTTCTTTTTTGTTTATCTCGTCCGCTGTGGAGAGTCGAAGAACTCGGAAGTGCATGCATGCATGCAACGAGCGAGCGTAAAAGGCACTTTCGGTTTCGCGCGCCAGCGAGCAAGCGAGTGTACGGGTTAAGCGACTTTCGAAGAGGAGAGGAGAGCACTTAAGATCCGCTCTCGATAAATCGTCGTGGCTGTCGACGCGAGCCAGTCGATGTGTATGTGTGTGTATCGTTTTTTTTTCCTCGAGGGATTCCGGAGGCAAGAAGAGTGTCGAAGACGTCGGCTTCTGTTACATAAGTCTTCGGTGAGTTGTTTCATGAGGTTTTTAGGTTTTGAGATTGATGTCGCGCCGGATCCAAGACGATGTTTCAGTTTTGTTTGTTTGGATGGAGGTTCGATCGATGTGATGATCCGAAGATATATTTCATTTTGTGGTTGAAATTTTGATCACGGTTCCTAAGAGTAACATTGTGTTTTTAGTTTTTTTCTATCTTGTATTAATTAATCAAAGCATAAACTTTATATGTTATAATAGTCTTCCACTCGCGATTATGACGTATCCATATAGAGTCGATAAAATCTGGAATCTTTTCTTATCAGCGTCATATAATAATTAAATAATTAAGACAATTATTTAGCCTACATAAGCACCGTTGAAAATAAGTATGACATCAACGTAATTTTTCCTCACTAGTATACACAAGTTTAAAACCTGTATATGAATATTAATTTCAAAACTAACTTCCTTTTATCACCAGCAATTATCTTTTACAATTTACTTCTCCTTAGCCTGAAACCACACCGCGCATTACAAGTGCAAACAACAAAACCCCACCTTAGCATAATTAAACTACTTCGCCGTGCCCGAGTGCAACCTACAATTACGGAAAAACAAAAAAGGAATAAGAAGAGAGAGAGAGAGGGAAAAAAAAAGAAAAACGGAAACTCACAGGCTATACTCCGAAGAGCGAGAGAAAGAGAGAGAAAGAGAGAGAGCAGATGGCAAATGGTCTTATGCAAATCCCGACACAATTTCGCGGCGCATTAGACGCTGGGCTTCTTGCGTGTACGCTCGCTTTGGCTACTGCACCTGTAAGGCTGCATCATCCGCGCGACCCGAATGCGCTGATCCAAACCAAGAAAATCGCGTCGTGTATAGTATCCCCATCCCTCGGCTTGCATTGACCGGCTTTTATATACATGGCGTGTGCGTGCATCGATTTCCCATTGCTCTGATTAATTTTACGAAAGGCTGATAAATTATTTACGACACGTTCGTTGATCTCCGTATGGGGCATTGAGTGAAAGGAGATGTGTGTGTATTGGATCAGAGTAAATTACAGGATGATTAGCAGGTTTAGGAGAGAAAAAAGGTGGTAAAATTGTTTTTAATTGTAGGATGTAGTGCCATACTTCGGGTCAGTTTATTGGGAAAGTTGCTGTATAATGAAATTTAATTTTATATGAAAAAGATTTGTATATATACTTTTATGTAAAATTTTTATAACTTTGTATATTTATAGTTATTGAAAGGTTTTTAACCGTGAACTACATAGAATACACATTAAATCTAAAGAAATGCGATAAATATTATAAAATTACAGCTGATTAACATAAACGATTAATCATTCGCTCTTAATTTTTTTTTTTAAACATTAGATATATACTAACCTCATTCTCGTAACCATATTACGCACAACTCATAGAAACGAACAATTTAAAAACCACGCACACCCCACATTTTCAAACCCAAATTAATGCACATATATACACTTATATATACATCAGTTTCAACAAGCCGACTCTTATCTAATTACACCATTCAGGCAAATCTTCACTAATCCGTATACGCGCGCACGCGCGATGTAATCATGTATCTTAAAACGACGGGCACTACATATCTTAGTACAAATCTTCCCACAATTCGATCCTACACTAATCAGTGTAGAAAAGCGCGGGCGTATAGGTACTTCACCTGTCGAACGACGCGTGTGCAGCCCTAAATCAAGACGCAACAATAACCCGGAATGCGCGTGGGTC
This sequence comes from Torymus texanus, assembly GCA_036873485.1. Classification (NCBI taxonomy): domain Eukaryota; kingdom Metazoa; phylum Arthropoda; class Insecta; order Hymenoptera; family Torymidae; genus Torymus; species Torymus texanus. Next base: position 2,615 of record JAYJLV010030296.1, on the reverse strand, counting down.
GCGACGCTTTCTCTTCGCGCGTGTACGCGGTGCTATTGGTTTTAATTGGATTATGTGGCTAGTCGGCCTTGTGAAGAACGAAGAGAGACATTGTCTCGACGGGTTCACGAATCAACGGTAATTGAGTTATGCAATGGTATATAACAGCCGCGGGAGTTATTGTGATTGTTCCGGTCTGTATAGTTGTGGATTGATTTTCCCGTACGGTAGTCGTTAATTTGTACGAAGCGCGTGTTTTGTGTACTTTTTTTTAAGGTGTTACGCGTGTTTACGGAAATGCTCGGGATGATGCAGGTTTTTATTTGCGTCATTATAAGGTGTATTGTTGCTCTCTGTGAAATCATGAAACGTGATTTTCAATTTCTCATATTTTTCCTTCATTGAAAATAAGATAGCGTGATATAGAGTTACTTGCTGTTAGAAATTACTTATCTGCTTGCAGTTGTTATTTAACATTGCTAATTGAACTGTATAGTCATCGATTTAAAAAATGTTGATTTTATCTCACAAGTTTTATCACGCATAATCAGTACAGATAGTTTAGCTTTAAACTTATTATTATCGGTTCAAAAATTTTCACAAACTACTGCAGATTTCAAAAACATCCTCAAACTATTTCACGCTTACTACGGTCGAACAAACAGCTTTGTAAATTCCGCGAACAAACGCTCAATATTAACTAAATGCGATTTATAGAATCTAAAGTGGATTTGTCGCCTTATACCATTACATTATACATCGTTACATGAATACTCACTTGCGCTCTGTCCGGAGCGAAAGTTTATTTGATGCAATAAATTGTATCAAGAAGCTCTACAAAAGCCCGCATCTAATGGTGCCTTTTATGAACCTTGACTCGAATCTCCTTCCCTCTCTCTCTCTTTCTCTCTCATCTACGCCTCAACATCATATCATTTAATAAGCGAAAAAAGTAAAACAAACCACTCATGCCACTCATTGTTACTCCAACATAAACCAACAACTAAACAAAATCTTGAAACGAAAGCACTTATACACACGAATCTTTTACATTAATTTACCACACAGGCACACAGCATCTCACGCGCATAAACATCGTCGTATTCCACACGGTCATCCGGCATGCATAAATACCGATAACCCATCTTTCTCCCTCGCTCACGGAACTTTCTCTCCCTTTCTCCGTCCCCGCGTGCGCCAACGCCCGGGAAAAGCAATTCAACCGGCCGACTTGACGTAACGGTACGCGTGGCCCAGCATGACGCAAGCTGTGAGCTCCGGCGCCTTTATTCCCTCGTGAATTTTGCGAGACATTCGTCCTTGCCACAAGAGGCCTTTCAAAAAACGCGGTATACGCAGGTTTTCTTAAGTGTAATATATATAGGTATAGGTATGCTTAAGGACAAGAGGATTGTTGGGAAGGTTTCGTGCATGGGTTTATATGATGTCGATGTCATGTTGAATGGCGGAAGCCTTTTTTTTCAAGGAAGTTTAGCTAATTGATCAGATAAACAAACACTTCGTGGGTTTCTTTTATTGTCGGGGTATTGTAAATAATAGCGTTATGTATACGAGGAAGGAGCAGAAGGCTAATGAATTGTATATTGTTTCTTTATATCAATTAAGATATTGCGGTAATGAAACGAATAAGTTATAGTTCTGAATTTGGTTTGAAAATTTTGTAATTTATTTTAGAGAGAGGTGCCATTAACGTCATTTCTTTTCTGATAAATGATGGAAATCAAAATATGTAAAATCAAATTTCCTTGAGAAATTAATCGTTGAACATCCGGTAAAAGCCATATCACAAACATACACGATTTCGGTAAGCTGATCTAACGTTATATCATATTTGGGCCTTTATAATTAGGTGATAAAATAAATTTAACGACGGCGCCACGCGATAAAAATCACCTACTTTCACGAAAAAATACATCCTAATTGAATTTAATGAATTTCTCGGCAATTTTCACTACAAAAAACATAGAATATATTCGCGCATTTAGAAAAATCCTAGTCAATAACAGCTATATATCTCAACTCATTAACTTGGCATTAACGGAAAACTGGGTTAATTTCTATCGGGAATCATAAAATTACAAAATAAACCAGCCATTAGGAGGAAAAATAATTTCGCTCGCTGCTATATCATAAGCCGCGCATTAAAGTTTATTTACAATGATTATAAACCCATAACGAACTTCATTCAACAACACGCGTTCACCATCCGCGCATATAATGCCCCCAAAGTGTATATACACGTTAACGTTCAAAGACGAACATATTCCATCCATCACTTCCCATAGAAGTAACAGCAGCAGCTTTTAAATGCGTTCAAAGCCCGAAGTTACGGTGAAATCAAGAAAGCATTAATGCGTCGCTAATATCTCCGATAAATATCCTCGAGCAGCTAATTAATTACCATAATCCTTCCAACGGAGAACTTCTTACCCGCGACGCGAATCCGCGATATCTCGAGATAACGTCACAACGTCCTTTCCTCCTCACCTTATACACCCATGTATACAGCTTCATTGGATTCGCACGTATACGTATATGTATACAGGGTGTCCAAAAAGTACCGGGACGGTCGATTTTCTCAGAACCGACACCAGGAATCAAAAAAATGACCAATA
>JAYJLV010030276.1:0-29930 GCA_036873485.1 Torymus texanus | reverse complement strand
TATTAGTGTAAAGAGAAAGAATATTTGTAATTTTTGTATCCAAACGGTAAACTATCATAATAATGTAAAGCGAGAGAGTTCTGAATAATTTAAATATCGGCGGGGAAGAGGGATTTTAAAATTGGTCAATATGACAAAACCATGATTCTATATAAAAATTTCATGTACTTGTAAGGAAACGTCCCTCGAAAGATATAGTTCACCCTAACCACCAATTCTTTTAATCATTTTTTAATCTTATAGAACGCCCTACAACCTCGTATCATCCGTTACAACCTTCCACATACCTTGCAAACTCATTGCGCAAACAAGCAGCATTCCAAATCCGCGTTTAACCCACCCGTCGACACGCACTACAGCAACGATCATCGTCGTCCTCTCACCGGCGCGTAAAAAAAGAGCGACTCATCTCCGCGGGTCAATGCTATCGTTGACATTTCCCCTCTCCTCGGATTCCTCGCGGGGTGCAGCAGCAGCAGCATCAGCAGGAGAAAGGCTGCGGCCGGGCGGAGCAGCAGCCGTCGCGTCTCGGTGGCATTGCACCGTTCAAGGCCGTATAATAGGATGGACGGGCGCGAGCGCGGTAACTTGCCGTTGCGTAATGAAAGGGTCGTGGTCGCTAGAAGTGGGGATGAACCTGGATTCCTGGAGGTAAGGATGGTTGCGGGATGGTGCGGAGGATTGGTCGTTGGCTTTGGTTTTTTTTTTCTATCGTGTCGAGAATTGTACAGGCAACGTATAGACTTTTACATTTTTAATTCAAGTTTCGATGTAAGTTTAGTTTGACTGGAATTCACTTTATTCGAATGAATTTTTCAACAAGTCGGTCAACTTTTAACTGGGTAGCTTGTATACGGATTGTGATTTTCAAAGAATCTTTTGATAAAAGATATTTTAATAAAAAATAACTATTCGGTTGGAAAATTGTCCGTTACTACTTTCGGGTACGATGACAAGGTGCAAAAAATGATGGACCATCGTAAAAAATTACCAGAGAAGACCGCCATGTTTCCCGAAAACAAAAAAATTCATTTGTCTCCGCATCACAATCCATAAAACCATGCCCCAGCGATTACACACCGTTTCTCCCCCATCCACGAAAATTTTTCCATTATCCTCATCAGAACCCGTGGCATTTATCTTAAACCAAAAAAAAATAAAGTTCATCCTGAAATGCAAACGCGTCCCTCTCGCTCACTCGAGTATAGATGTTACGGCATAGATAAAACGCTTTTATTGTTCAGCGAGTCGAGCCCGCGCCGCCGTCGTTTCTCTTTTTCGTTTTATCCCCCCGACTCGCTCGCTCGCTTGCTCGCTGTTTGCTTTTACTCTTTGAGCTGGAATTCACATGAATGTCTTTTGTAACCGTACCGAAAATCAAAGGCATGGCAGCAACGGAGTGAGCTTCAAAACGAATTGCCGCGACTATATATGTATATATAATATATCGTGATCAAAGAAACTTCTTATAGTTATGTAACTTAATGGAGGCTGTAAAGCAAACATCGGCCGAAAAATTAAATTGCTTCGATTCTCTGCTGCTTTGTGTCTGCGGCTCTATGCAGTACGTCATTTGAATGATTTTTCCAAGGATTTATACGCGACGTTCACGGAATTTTGATTATTTTTTCATCTCAACATGCTTGTTTTCGCCTTATACTACAAGGAAGTTGCGCACTCGATCGCGTACGCGGTTTTTGATTAATTTTAATTGCGTGCAGTGAATGGAGAAGATGCTTGAATATGTAATAATAAAACTCTTTCATAAGATTCGTTATATCACATCGCGCATATAATCGACGAACTATTAATTGTTAAATTTATCGACGAAAATTTGTAATAAAATACGGAGGAGCGATAATAACAATAACGCTATTTAATCACGAACTGACCCGATAATTATGCTATATATTTGTACACCAACTCATCGCGTTCTTGCTTTCCCAGTAGTTAATCAAAAAACCGCATCTTGCTCACGTTTCCGAGGCAGTCACGACGACGACGACGACTCATCGAAATTCATAATTTTTAGCCTCCTACTTATGCCTATCGCCACAATCGATCGTAAATAAACATTCACCGGTCGGCGAGACTTTCTCCCCGCGCGGTACCTAATTTAATAATAATTCAAACTCTCGTACGCCCCCTTTGGTATGTATACACAAAAAAATCCAAAAAGAGTAAGGGTTTATCTTCATTAGTGCAATTTTATCCCAATCGTACAATGATAATTTTTTGAGTAAATAACGTAGCATCTTCGACGTAAGGATTTTTTGCTGTCCAGAAGAAAAAAAAAACATTCTTTTAGTATAGGTAACGAAGGTGTGTTATGTGTGTACATATATGTACATATGGATGGAGAATGGGAAAAGTCTCGTGCAGTGGTAGGTACCGCGAATTCATCAGGAGTACACGAGAAAGGAACGAATCATTCTTCTGTGTAATCTTCTTTTATCAAAGGGGGGAAAAAGAAGGATGAAGAAAAGAATGTTCTCTCGTTTCAATCGATTTCGTAAGGTAGACATGCACGCACTTTTCCTTTCATTCGCCTCTCCTTTGATATGCCACGTATACACACACACACGCGCGCGCGCGTATCACCCATGTAGACGTTTGTGCAAGGGTTTAGGAAGTCAATGCGATGTAAAATACGCGGCCGAAAGATCAATGGTCGATAGAACGTATTATGAAGGCTACGTGTGTATGTGTGTATGTATTTGAGGAAAAAAAAGAACGTGGGAAATGTAATGCGCAAAGTAGCTTGTTCGACTATTATTGATCGTCCTGTTTACATGATAACTAACGTAGTGAGGAAAGTTGTTAAAATTGGAAAATAAACTTTGTTGAATGTTGTTATGAATCGTTCGAAAATTTCATGATGGTTAATAATAACTTAATCCGATAAATGCAAATTTAAACAACCTCGTGAGGCAAAGCACATTTCGCGCGTTATTATCGACCTACTTTGCTGCTTCGCGGCATTAATCTAGCGAAATTAATAAAATAACCCGTATACACTTCACTAAAAAGCCTGGCACCGCGCCGTAATTACAAATTCCGCGAAGGCTAGTAATCATCGTCGAAAGAATTTTCGTTCATTGTCGGCCCCATTTTCGCGCTTATATCTTCCCTCTTGCTCCTCATTGTCACTCGCCATTGTGCGGATCGTGGAAATGTTCGCAAATGAAAATATACGAACGTACATGTGCTGATTGGTAATTTTTAATGGATGGCACAAGATACTTTTCTTTTGTTTTTTGTTCTCGACGATGCTTGAATTCTGTATTCGATTTAATTCTATTACAGTATTTAAAAACTGCCAAAAAGAAAGTTCAATGTATTTCACTTCATTGCATAAGTAACTATAGATAATTTCAGCACGCTTCATCATTCGATTCCTCCTTTTCCCATTCGAAGTACCGCCTCCCAAAAATCTCGAACAATAAACCGTATCACGCATTGAGGCAACCCAAGAGCGCACAATCGCGACCCATCCCCGTAAAATCAACAATCGCACAGGCGAGGCGAAAAAACCATCCGCTCTATTCTTCGCATTGCTCCACAGCATCGTCCTCGTCGTCGTCATCGTCGCGTCGCTATGTGTGTGTGTGTGCATATATCGTGCACTTTTACTTTCCAATCCACGCCCCGGCGAACTTCGAACTCCTGCGAGTTCACGAGAGCGTGAGGCGCGCAAGCGAAGGAACGAGCGAATCGGTTTTATCGGAGGCCGGATGGATTTTTCCGGCGAGTAGAAGCGGAGTTGGCTTTTCTACGAGAGCAAAAGGGAGAGAGAGAGAGAGAGAGAGAGAGAGAGAGAGAGTATTATTTTCTTTCTTTTTTTTAAGGGCTGGAATCGAAGTACATCCGGCTGGCTTTTGATCGAGGCTTAATGAATACTTTTAGATGCGATTCCGAACGAATTAAAAGCTCGAAACGAGGAGAAAGCTCTAGCGAGCGTCGCACACGAAGCGAGAAGGAGGAGGAGGAGGAGGAGAGAGAGAGAGAGAGAGAGAGGATCCTAATCCAATTAAAACAATAAAGATTAGAAAAAGCTCGGTGCTGGCCGTCGGTGCAAAAAATTCGAGCGCTGCAGCGGCCGCTCCTAGGTAGGAAATAGATAAAGGGAAAATAAATGAGATTGAATAAAGCAGCGCGCGAAGAGAAAAGGAGAAAGAGAAGAAGGAGAAGACGGGGCTATGCTGTAGCGCCTCGATTGGGAAACGAGGGGTTTACAAACGCGTGGTGGCCCATATAAGGACGGCAAAATTACGTGCACACACAGACGTAGATGCACGTGTGTACGAAAGCGCGCGAAAGAGAGAAAGAAGAGAATTACATGCTCTGTGTTTTTCTTCGTCGATCCGCATCCTCGCGAGGAGGGAAAATGCCGAGGCTGTGTTGTGTCGGGGAGGACTTAATTTCCTGTTTCGTGATTGCCGAGATAACGGAGGAACAGAGAAGGTCGACTATAAGACGCTGCGGGAATGGGGTGCGAGGGGAATTTCGCGAGAAGAGGTTTTAATTGAAGGCTTTTTAAATAGATTTTCGGTTATTCCCGGGAGATGGGGTCAGTGGGATGATGGTTTTCGTGCGGCAAGCGAGTGTTTGAAAGTTGTCGGGTCATTTGTTTTGATGAGCATTTTATTTGACGAGAAACGCGATAATCTTATTGAGGAAATGAGTTAAATATAGAGGCTAAGCGAGTCTCGGCGCGATGGTCCAAATAAAGGGAAGGAAAAGCAGGACAATTGTAATCGGATAAGGGTCGACTATTGATTTTTGCAAAATATACTACACCATCATTGTTTCGCTATCGAATTACGGCCTGATTTTTTAGTTCATAACAAAAGAAGCTGAGGAACAAGTGTGATCGATTATTTAATAGAAATTATAAGAGGAAGCGCTGAATGAGAAATCAAAGTATTGGACTATAATGAACCGATTAAAAATCAGGACATGAAATAAAGATTCGTGTTATACGAACGAAATTTCACGCGCACGTGTCTACCATCCTTTTCAGCCGACAAATCTCCATATCGTCGTCGTGCCTGCTCACACATCGGCCCGTCCTAATCCCGCCGTGTTCTGGCACACTTTTACTTTCCATCCTGGCGTACACGCGCGTACAACGTCTCATTAACCGGCTCGTTATATGCATCGGCCAGCTCGGACGATGACGATGATGACGGTGGTATAGTGATATAGCGGCGATGATGATCCTATCTTATCTCTTTCATAAGCGGTTGTTATGGCGCGAGCGCGCGCGCGTGTTGCCTCGTTTGTTTGGGTTGTAGGTACACGTGGTTGTTCGTCGCTGGATCGCGGGGGCATATATACGCGCGTAGAGGCGTTGCGAGGGAGGCGAGAGCTGCATGCTGTTTTTGAAATTGCGAAAGAGTTTTGAAAGATGAAGTTTGCGTTTTTAACAAGGCGACGAGGTTCGATGCATGGAATATGTAAATTGTCGCGTGTTAAACGCAACATACAAAAAGAAAAAGATATGTTAACAATGTAACAGACAGTCGATTGTATTTTCAAACCAGGCATTAAAAGAATTTTCTTATCACCTCTTCATGAAACAAAAATACGTAATCCTTTTTTTCTCTCGAAATTTCGAACCGCGACTCTCCATACCAAGCCATCAGCTCTACATCGAAACTCCACAGCGCACTCCTCACTCTGCACCGCGATACCCCGACACCTGCAATCCACACCGCTCGCTTATTACGCTCCGTCACTCGACAGCCGTCGCTTCTCGCGGCTGACAGGGCCGCATGCGCTTGCGTATATATCGACCGCACATTACACATGCGACTTTATGAAATCGCCTGCTCGCGCATAGTTCGAGTTTTCGCGAGGACAATTCGCACATTGATCTCTACCGTCGGTGGATCATATATACACGCACACCGAGGTGCGTGTTGCGCGTTTATGTGCATTGTGAGCGCGTTGGTGAAATTGCGCTCAGTCGTCGAAATTTCTACGCGGCGCGGTATGCGCAATGTATGCTACTGGCTGTTGCTGCTGCTGCTGCATGTGAATATAAAGCCGGCCGATCGGATAGTTGAAGAGTTTCGGGGTTTTTGGGAGAGGGGCGTGCTGCTGAATGCGCCGCTGATCAGTGCGCCTATTGTGTTGTCGAATAGCTGCGCTGTTTAGCCGAGGTGTAATAAGTTGCGCTGGAATGGTTTAGGGGCATCGAGACGTGGCTGGTGTATGGTGCGAGTGGAATTATTTCAAAAATGCGGGGAAAACTTAACCGCACCCGTGAAAACGGTCCGCACTCGTCACTTTTCGAAACTCTTGCTATCCTTTAACAACTTAGCAAACTGCAAAAAGCCTGCGTATATACCTGCATTGAGATTAAAAAAAGAAAAAGAAAATGCATCATGCTCTTGCTTCAATCAAAAGTTTTTCAGCCGCGCGATCGCGCTAAGTGCGTCGCGCACTCCCTTTTACAAACTCCCGCCGCGCACGGGGAGGCAATAAAAGTTCGGGAATCCCGCGTAATCGCGTATAAAAAGCGCGCCTGTCTCTTCCTCTCGCCTTTCCTCCCGACCACGTCGGACAATCAACAAAAGCGTCGCGACGCGGGGGTTAATCCACTTGGCGAGAGGAGAATGTTTAATCGAATCGTCCGCAACAGTCATCGAGGATAATTAAAAGCCCGCGAATTACGCGTGGATGGGGAGGGAGGGGCAGTTGCGCGGATTAACGCGTAATCGTAGCTTCGAGTGTGCGCGTGAAAAAGTTCGCTGTGTCGTTACGAGCTGGGCGGAGCGAAAGTTTACGAAGATTTTTTATCCCGCGTTAGCTGCGGTAGTTTGCGATTGTTGGTGCTTATGTAAAGCTTTTTCTCGATTTCAAGTCTCGTGGTTTGGGGAATACAAATTCGAGTGTACTAAAAATAAAGGAATTAAATTCTGCAAAAGTAGAAATGGCCGTTAACAGTTTTAACAATGATGGCATCGTTCTCAACTGAGGCTACTTCAACTATTATCCAAGCTAAGTGCAACGCCGCGCAACTCAAACAAATTGTTTTAATTTTAGTTTTTAAAAGAGATCGCTATTTTTAGCCCCGGCATTAACAATCTTTTAAACGACGCGCGTTCGCAAAAGCTCCTCTTAATTACCCAACTTTTTTACATCTCATTAGTGCGGAAAATTAGAATATCCACGGTATAAAAGCGGAGTAAAAAGACGCTGTTATAATTCAGCGGCTGGAAAAAAACAAAGAAAGACTCGTCCGAGCAAGAAGTTGTAAACTCTCTCGGATAAATATCGACGCACGGATGCTGCTTAGCACGACGATTATCTGTAGCTAAACGCAAAATTATTATTACAAGCGAGCCGCGATTACATTGTGTGTGCATATAAACGCGTGTATAGTGGGCATTTTAGAAGGCATATAAGTGGCAATTACTTGCGGCGTTTGCGTTATACGGCGAATCGTGCGAGCAGCTCGTCTCTCCCGTAATATTCAAACACGCAGGCGCACATCTGGAAAATTCGGAAAGACTCGCGAAGCGCGTTGCGACACACATACACACGCACGCACGTGAACGAGGAGCTTTTACTTCGTAAATATTTAAAATAATACACGTTAATGAGGCAGATGAGCCGTAAAGTTTTTTGTCTTCTTTTCTGTGCGAGCGAGCGTGCAATTTAACGCCACAGCATTATCATTGTTTCGCGAGGTGTTACACACGTGTGTAATATATATATAAATATACATACGCGAATATTTCAACATGTAATGGCCTGTCTTGTTGAACACTCGTGCAAAACGATAAATTGCTCGTCGAGCATGAATGACAATTAAATACACCCACTTTGCCGACCGGCTAGAAAGAATCTATTTAAAACTTTAAGCAGACACGTTATGGCCGTCGTAAACTGTCAACGGCTGACTGATACTATTACATAACAATTTTTCGCGTTATGAAAGGGGCTGCAATTTATTGGTGGGATTTTGATTTATAGGACTGATGAAAAGCGAATGACGATAAAATTAATTTGATTGGAAAAACATAAAAGTTGTATAACACGTATATACGAGTGTAGTACATAGTAATGTAAAGAATTATTTTTATTGTGAATGTATCGGCTTAAATATATTATGTATAATTAAAATTTAAGAAATATAAAAAGATAATTCCGAATGGAAATAACCACCTATCAATAGCAATTATAAACTTGCAATGTTCTCAATCAATTACGATCCTATACTCGAAGCTAGAATCCCATACTTCAAGTTCCCAACTAGCTCACAAAAAAAAAAAAAAAAAAAAAAAAAAAATCTCAAATAACATTAACAAACCGCAGTCATCGGCTTACCCAAGCCAACCGACTTCACGTGTTAAAATCAAACAACCTTTTTTCTCCCTCCTCGCTTGCGCATCATTAGAGTCGAAGCGAGCGAGAGAGACAAAGAGAAAGAAAAAAAGCATCAAGTACACCGAGGTAATTAACTCTCTTGGCTATCGCGCTCTCCGTATACGAGGAAGCCCTCGTCGCGGCGCAAGTCCTTCGCGGCAATAATAATAGCCGTTGAGTCACACATTTCGGCCTCGGCGTTTATCGACGACACCCGATATAAACACATATGCGCCTGAATAGCACTGATTCCTATCACCTCTCTCACTCTCACTCTCTTTATTTTTAAGCTTAACTGAAGAAATCGCGCTATACAGCGGGGAATACGAAAAATCGCGCGCGTGCGGGGGCATTTGCATAACGCGCGCTCGCGACGGGGACTTTGGTAACATCTCAATTGAGTTTAATTTGCAGCCCGATTACGAGTATGTGTGTGTGTGTGTATGTATGTACGTATCCTCGGCTTCTCATTAACCCTAATTTCAAATAAAGTCTCTAGCGCGCGCGATTACAATCTCGGAAATTGCGATCGCTTAATCCAGCAAAGTAAGAGGGTGAGTAGAATTTTGACGAATTATTCGCGCGCCCGCGCAGCTTAATTGGCGCTCTTGGCTCCACGAGAGGAGAAGAAACGTGACGAAATGTCGAGGCGGTAGTTTGTGTCTTTTTTGTTGCGTAGAATTAGATAAAAATGGATGACGCGCGTCCGTCAACAAACCGATGCGATTATGATGGGCTTCTGAAGTTAGATACTTCATTGCGGCAATATACACATGTGCAGAGGGCGATTAATCAACGTGATCAATCATGCGCTGTCGGGTTCGCGCGAATCTAATTTACCTCATGCTCGTGATAATACGTCGCAGAGACGAACTCGCGCACTTATAGGCGGTTATCACGGGACCTCAAAGACGCGAAAATATATACACATGTGTTATGAATAGCAATTGCACACGTATGTGTTATTAATTAAAATTACTCCGCTGGAGAGCGCAAAAATACGTGCGAAATTAATGAGTCCGCGGAGATAACGTTTGAGCAGTGAGGCGACGAGATTATACCCGCCGAAAAATTAGTGCAGATCCTCGGCGTTACGTCAAAATTCTAATTAAGACCGAAATAATTGTAATTACCGTTTCTCGCGCAGAAACTCTTTTACTCCCCCGTTGCTTTCTGCGCGAATTCCTGAGTAGTGCAGCAGCAGCAGCAGCATCTCTCTTTTCTCGCGAGCAACAAGGAAACGCTACACTACAAAGTATAAAATTACACCGGTGGCATTAAATTTGTCTAATTACGCACGGCGGCGAACAATTTCGCTGCGCGCAGTGGCAAAATCTCGCAATCCTCGCGTCGTCGCCCAGCTTAATTTAATCCAACGCTCCTCTCGCGCGCGCCTTGTCTCTCACCTTTGAGCGCGCAGGTCTCGTTTTTACGCAGAAAATCGATACGAATCCATCGCGAGCGTAATTAGCGCCTCGAGGTGAAGAGGAGTTTATTACTTTCACGCGCGCGCGTAAGAGAGAGAGAGAGAGAGAGAGAGAGAGATAGGTAGATCCCCGCGAGCGATTTTTCGTGTGCGGAAAAATTTTCGTGCCGAGTTTCGTAAGTGCGCGACAGCAGTAGTGGACACGTGCGAGGATCTGATGACTATTTATTTTGTCGTTAAGTAACACGTTTAATTGTCGGTCTGAGTGGAGTTAGTGCGAGCGTTATGTCATAAAACGCATCGTAAAGTGTATTAAGGCGAAATCAAAATTGCGCCTTTATATATATTTTGTTCGTATTATGCTGCGTTATTTTCACTTAGCCTTGCACGTTCGACGCACGCAAGGGGCGGGAGGGCTTACATTTTCATAAACGTCAATCAATTGGACGCCTCGCGAATGTTGTTAAAAAATACGGCAAAGCCGCCGGCAAAGAATGATGCAAAAGCGGCATTTGGCGTTAAATAAAAATTATACAGAATGTGTAAAGCAGGTGCTAAATATGTATGAACTTTTCCGGGCGGGATCTAATATTCCTCTGCTCGCTGGTTTATTATACAATATTTCCGAAAGCAGTATGACATACTGTTTATATTTAATACTCATTTGCATATTTCAATTTTCATTATTCGGTCGTATTTAATACATAAATTTTTGTCCCTTCCGCTAGATGAGCTTGACGCATCGTCATCAGCGTGAAACGGGCTTTTTCCCCGTATGTCGCGTATGTATATGCGCAGAGATAATGAAAAAGTAGATTTAAAATGTTTCTCCGGTAATCGGGTTATTAATATTTTGCGAATGTGTATATCGTCAGACTCCGTTATATACTGTGCAATGAATTTTTATGCAGTGAAAACAGAGTCCGTTAGGTTCTGCATAATAGATGTTACTTTTTGAACAGTGAACAAAAATTACTATTCTATGGTTAAATCAGTATAAAAGTACATTCGTTTTCGTATGGTAATTGAAAATTTATTTTTTAATGGTTACATTAAAGTATTCTCAAAAGATTACGATATATGACATTAATACTACAACAGAGTACTGTATTTTCACAAGAGTTTTTACAAAAACAAAAGTCGGTTATATCAAAATTCTCGGTAGAATATATAGCGTTATTAATTAGTATTATTTTTCAGAACTGCTGTAATTTCGTATATTGATAAACAAAAAATAAAAATAAAATTAAGTATAGCTTTCAAACATCAACTATTTAAATGAATTCACTTAATTTTTACTGTAAAATTATCTGACTTGCTATATAGTTTCTTCGTTAATCGTATCAAATCACTACATATTTTTCCTTATCATTTAAACCGTAACTAATCTTTTCAAACACGTCAAAATTCAAACATCTCCCTTTAAAAAAAAATCTCCATCAAAATTCAAACGTCCAGATTCATAAACAAATCCCTCGCCCTCGCTCGCGCAGCTCCGCATAGACCCATTACACCCGCATAAAATCCAATCTCCACTCTCCGCCCTGCACTTGCCGCGGACACGCCACACACTCCCTTTTCACCTATCCAAAAAGGACAACCCCCCATATCTCCCTATACCTTCGTCCCACCCTTTCCCGGAAAATCCGGGCATACTACGAGCAAGACCTCGAACACGCGCGGGCGTCAAAAGCATACATAAGCAAGTGAAAAAAGGCCGAATCCGGTCGGACACTGGCAGCAGCCCCTATATCGCGCGCGAAAATTATTCGCGTCTGCAGGATATTAGCGTGGGGTCTTTCCTCTCTCTCTCTCTCTCTCTCTCTCTCTCTCTCTCTCTCTCTCTCTCTTCACTAGCATTTGCAATCATTATGCCGCGGTTATGGCGAAAAAGGGAGAGAGAGAGAGAGAGAGAGGTGGAGAGGGCCGCCGATCGCAGCTCGCTCGCCGATGCAAAGCTATGCAAAAATATTTCGCGGCAAGTGCGCCGCGGAGGAGGAGGAGGGAATATTTATTTCCCCCCGTAGGGAAATCCCCGGACGGCTCGCCACCGTGAGAGAAAGAGAGAGAGGGAGAGAGAGAGAGAGATTAGACGCGAGGGTGGAATAGTTTAAAGGGCTTACTTCAGGGGAGAAGTTTCTTCCTCCACGAGACAGTGAAAGAGAGAGAGAGAGAGAGAGAGAGAGAGAGAGGGAGTTAATTTTTCCTCCGTGCCCCGCGCGCCCGAGCGCTTTGTGAAAGTGAAAGTATCCCAGACGAGGAGAATGGGTGGGTGTCGTCGCGAGGATAGGTGAGCGCGCGCGCTTCTGCCAGGAGATCGAGAGGAGAATAAATTAAGGCTCGTTAAAGGATCGCGATGGAAATAAATTGGGTGGGGGATTGTGTGTGTGAGTGCACAGCGAGCGGTTACGTTGCCGAGGGAGTGGTTTTTCAATGAGATATAGGTGGAGAACTTTCAGAGCTGCTTTATGCTATCGCTACTACTTGTACTACTACTACTACTACTACTGGGCTGCCTGCACGGGGGATTTTTTCTCTGGCACGATGATGTATGGAGCCTGCTATATGGGTACAGGTGTTGTGTGTGGCGAGGTCGGACGATGTAGCGAGTTCGTGACGATAGTCGTTAAATTTGAAGGCTCTGCTACTGGAGGCTCGGCGATGCGTGTGAATCGAGTTATGAAAGGAGAGTTGTTTGTATAATGATGGATATATTTTCCTTGATTGTTATTTTATATCAAACAACATTGTTTCTTGCTGCATGCAAATATAAGACGAGCAAAATTAAGAAAAAAGATACTTGGGTCTCCTCCGGGAGAATGCAAATATTGAATTTAATACTAATTGTAGTAAGAGAACAGAGTTTATTCTTCATTCTTAATTCAAAATACGGCAATTGTCTCCTTATTTATCCTTATATCTCCAGGCCAAACAGATGGCAGGAAAACACAATCATGACAGCAAAACAAACACGGCGAGGCAACGACGAGAAAGAAAGAAATATAATTAAGCTCCTCAGACATTCCACCCTCAGTAGCAGCCTCACCCTTCTCGACAACGGCACAAAAGAACGGCGCGGGTGGCGCATCTCCCGAAGCAAATGAAGACGCCACTCGAAATCTCTCCTCTCCCTCTCTCTCTCTCTCGTTCCTCCTCCGTGCAACATTGGCTGGCATGGAATAAAAAAAAAAGAAGAAGCGCAGACCTCGTCGTCTCTCGCGAGCACTTCGCATAATAAATAGTAACGGCGCAGGAGAGGCGAGGAACGGGCGGTAGGTTTAGCGTCGAATCCCCGGGGCTAACGTGCGCACGCGCGCGCTCGTGTTTTAATAAGTTCTTGTCTTTCGGAAATTGAAGATTCGCGAGAGAAGACGAGTAGCCAGAGCTTTTGAGTGGCAACGTATGTGAGTAGGTTAAGTAATACACGATTGTGGGATTCTGGAAATGTAGAAATGTAATCTACAAAAGTAGATTCTAGGTTGAAGCGGAAATCTTCTTATTATTGGCCCAAACAGAAAATCCGTTTCGTTTAAAATGAATCTTCTATAAGTAAAGGAATCTATTTGACTGTAAATTTTACAGAATTGCCTTTAAAGTTTACAGTCAAATGAATTTCTCTTACTTATAGAAGATTCGTTTATATGAAACGGTTTTCTGTTTGGGCCTATAATAAGAAGATTTCTTCTATAACCTAGAAACTATTGTTATGAGTGTAGTATAGAGGTGAAAAGACGAAATTGAAAAATTTTCTTCGCCACGGCGGACAGAGAAGAAGATGCAAAAACAACGGAGCTACGCACGACTAATGGAATTCAGATTCAACTATTATTTTTTTCCATCGTAATGACGAATAAACACGGCAGGCTAATTATCACATAAGATATTAAATTTAATGAGACATTTGAAGCGCGGAATTTATAAAACGTCTTCTCTCGCTTTCTGCGCTAAGAAATATTAAAAGCTTACTTAAGAGAATGCTCATTGCATAATGAAGAGACTTGGCGAGTTATTGATATTTTTCAAATACAATGCCATTGTATTTTATCAATTTGAAATTTATGACATGCGATGTTTCGTTATTGACTCTTATTTCGCAGGCGTACCGCGTTTAGTTACAACTTACACGTATTCCTAGCCATATTTTTCGTTCGCTTATACACACAAATCATCCGTACCATTGACATTAAATTTTACAATATTCTCTAGTCCCACTGTGTCCTTTTTTCCATAAACTCGACATCGATGCTATATTCCAATCGAACCCGTGCTCGATTAATTCAACCAAAAAGCGCAGAGGAAAAAATAAAAATTCAAATTCGCCTTTACCTTCGTTCCCAAAATTTACCACCATCGTTTCTCTAAATTGAAAATAATAAAATGCACCCGCAGCGGTACAACCACGTTGATCGGAATCGTTTTTAATCAAACGAAAAAGCTCTCCACATATATACCTAAAAAAAAGGAAAAACTCCCGAAATTCCGCCCTGCATCCCTCAAAATCCCATCCCCGATTGCAGCCGATATATATATGTATATATATAAAAATGTACATGTATACTCTAGTGGTATATACCAACCTTTGCGTACAGCATCTCGTTCGTGTGATGCGATGCGTGTGTGCGCACCAACGACACTTCACCCCCAAAAAAATCGAACTTTCGGGAAACAAACCGAAGAAAAATTCGAAAACTATATCGACGCTCGAGATGCGAGAGATGATGATGATGATGAGGACGGCGCAGCAACACACGTTCTGTTGTCTCTCGTCTCTCGTCTCACGTCGGCGTGGCGAGGCGCCTTATATACACGCTTATAGCGTCTCCGCGGCGCGCGTGTAGGCTAGTGAAAGGGGTCATCCCTGCCCTCCCACCGCCTCTCTTCTCTCTCTCTCTCTCTCTCTCGGTCGCTCTAGCGAACGATGATGCGCGCATCTTCGAGAGAGAAGCAAAATGTGCATATGCACACACACACACACACACATATTTCTTTTTTTCTGGTAGGTATAGCGTATAGCATTGTGTGTCGCATGATGTACGTACGTATGTACGCGATCCGGATGTGCTGAGGCCTCGGCGTGGAGATGTGGAGGGAGGGATGAGGCTTCGGACGCTTTTTGCATTTTTGAATGGAGACGAGCGAGAGAGAGAGAGAGAGAGAGAGAGAGAGAGAGAGAGAGAGAGAGAGAGAGAGAGGATAAATCTGAGGTTGGGCAGTCGCGGAATTCGCGAGGTGCATCGCGAGCGTAAGAGAGAGACAGAGCGCGGTGACAGGTGAGTTGGGCGGAGTAGCTGACGGAGAAGTTTGCGAGAGATGCGCGGCATATGGAACGGACTTTTTGGTACCGGGTCACGGGGATACCGAGAAGGTTTTGCGGTTCGACGTGACAAGCTTTTCGTTCTTCAATGGTTTTCTCTGATAAATTAATAGTGCTTTAGTGCAATGTTTTGTATGAAATAGTTTATCCTTCGCGTTTTTGCGCACGTATTCGCGAGATCTTGCGGTTTGTATTTGTAACGACGTAATTCAATAATTCGAGTAATTTATAAATAAATCTTCTATCAGCTTTACATCTTTCCTCGTTATGCATATTTATGCATTCTCGTTGCTATTAACCTGCATCATATCAATTTGAATAAATAAATAAATAAATGAATTGGAGAAGTTTTTTATTTGCATGTCAAACGTTTTCGAAACGTGAAAGAATTGACGAAATCTCCATTACTTTGAAAACTATTTTTCATGCTGTATCATTTATACAATGTTGATTTAACTGACCTTACTGGACGGAAAGATTTCATTACATAACACGAAAATTTGTAATTACATGTGTTCAACATACGCTATTTAAGTAACAATAAATAAAAACGATCTAATCAGTGATTCAATCGATAAGACCAATTAATTTGTTGACCTCAGTCGATGCGTAGGTTGTATCGCAGTACACGCACATCTTTTCAAGGCGTTAGAAGACTGACAGAACGTTTTTGTTCATCATTAATGCTAACGTCTTTTTTCTTTTTTTATACTTTTTTCTCACTCGTAATGCCAATTAGACGATAACTCAAAATGTTTGCATTATGGCGTTGAAATTGACATGTTAAAAAAAAGAGATCAGTAAAAAAGCGGTATTACGAATATATAGAGAGATAAGTGGTGTTGTCAATCTCGGGCAACCTTGAGAAGGGGCATTGATTTGGTGCTTCTAAGACTTGCTCGATTCGAGAGAAGTTAATTGGACGTAATGAACATTGAACTTAACTTTTGTAAGCAAGACTTATTTACCATCGTCGTAAATTTCAAAGTAATAATCATCAAGCGTATAGCATTTCACAGTGACAAAGTGTGTCTGTCGCGAAAGATTGAATTACCATTAGGATAAGTAGAAAATTATATATGTCTATGCGTTGTACTTGGACTCTATGCCATTATATAATTTCCCCTCAAATAAATAACGTTGCAGCTTCATTTGATGCTGAACGAGACGTTACGATAGTTTCGTATACTTCAACCTTAACAATCATTAAAAATGTCGCAAACACGAAGACGCCTTTGAAATTTTGCAAAGTCCATTTTCATTTTTCAAGCAATCCATTAAACCATACACACATTTAATTCTCATTTTTTCTTATTTATCGCCGCTCGTTGGCTATTGCATAGCAACGCAGCAGCAGCAGCAGCAGCAGAAGTGCATTTTAAAAAGAAACATCTTAATGAACGCAGAAAGGCTGCTGCTGTTGCCTGCTGCCGCGCAACCTATTCAGCGCCGGCGCGTTGTTTCAAGCAGAAAGTGCATTGCCCAATATCGATTACAATTCAAAAGAATCCGAGAGCTCGAGAGGGCCGAAAGTGAATCATGCACTGCTCTGTGTGTGTATATATGAGAGAGGAGTAGTACGCAGCTGATGAATGCAATAACTATGCGGCGTTTAGTTCGGAGGCGGGTTTCTAAGGTCGGATCGTTCATCGATCATTCACTTTCATCGATCCTCGGCGCTGAATTAAATTGAACTGGCATTTTTCGTGCCGTCGCCGTTGGAGGATCAGCTGATTAACTGGATCGACGCTGCTGTGTGTCTGTGTATGTAATTTTCATTGAGAAATATGAGTGGATGATGTTGGTGGTGTCTTATGTATACGGCGTTTTTTTGCAAATAGTGTAGAAAATTTTATTCAAACGTTTGTTTTGTCATAAACTTACTTTTTGAATAAAAATAAAGATCAAAATTTTGTTTAAATCTTCAGATTAGAAATGTACAATTTATTGTAAATTTCCTGGTTCATTATATAGTTAACAGTTTAATGAAAAACGTCTAAAAAGTCTGATAACGAGTTAAGATAACTAATTTGAAAGTATTTACCATTCCGTTAATGTGCAATTTAGAAATGCAGCAATGTACGTCTAAACGAATCGGCTGCACGAGGATTAACTTTTCGAATGGGACTTTACGTCACGTTAAATAAATCACGACTTTTTGAGAACCGCATCGTTCGCGAAGCTAAAATTTTGAGATTTGGAAAGTCTTCGATTAGACGATTCTGTACATAACACCAGTACTGTACTTATCACTTTTGTAACTGCAACGCGTGTGACGTAAAACCATGACAAATATAATAAACCAGCAATTACGTTCCACATCGGCTGATCAAAAAGCACTAAACCCGTTATTTATGCCTCAATATATAAGAAGACCGAGAGTCGCAGTATCATCAAAATTCACACAATTCCACCGCATCAGCAAGGCACATTTCATTATTTCCACCTACGGCATTTCGAAAAAAGCCGGTCAAACGCTCGCCCCCGATATCGTTTCATCCCTCCCCCTTCCTCGTCCAATACTTACATCCCCCCGTATAGATTTGACGGGGCGGCGGTAGGGGCTATTTTTCCAGGATCGAAATCCAATTTTAAGTTTCGCCCTCGGACCCGCTCATACTTCTGCTGATCGTCCCGTGACTAAGCTCTCGTTCCGGGATTCGCTTGATGCAGTCGGATAGCGACGGCGTCTCTGTGTGTGTGTGTGTGTGTATATAGGTATGTGTGAAATTGTGACGGGCTGAAAGTGGAAGAGTGGAGGAACTTTTTGGTCCTCGACTGCAGTTATTGGATGGCGACAGGTAAGAATAAGCGGCGGCTGATCGGGGCTGTCGACTTTTATTATTATTGAATAAAAATAAACGGATGATTAGAGTTTTGGCGCGGGTGTAGTGTTATCTTTTAATGAGTAAAAGGGATTATTTTCATTCCGGACGAATTAGTGCCATCAAAATAAAATGTGTTGGAATTGAATTCGAATTTTAAAATAAAAAGTAAAAGAAAAAAAAAATTGATAAACTGGTTATCAGGATCAGAATATCTTTGAGCTATTTTAAGCAGCAAGTCGTTTTAAAAGCTAGCGAAGGATAATTTTTCCTGGAACAATGATGAAGCACGTTAATTTGTTTCTAACACCTACTTTAACTACAGATTTCATTTTAATTAAATCTAAAGAGGTGAAAAAAGTAGCACTTTAACTGCGCAACTCATTGCTCGAAATTACAGCGCGTTTTGCTGTTCCTCATTGTTTCAAAGGTTAGATTTCCATTCCAAGAATATACAATGATTGTAGTAATCCTTCTTTAAAATCCTTCTAAATAGCAATTGCTAGTTAAAATTTTGTCGAAGCAATTCAGTCTTCTTCATTCAATTAGCATTTTTTACTATTAAAAAAAGACTCGGGTCCAACTAAAAAGAATGCTTCATAAAAAAAGCTACACCCTCCGTCTGGTCTCTCAATCAAACAGCTACGTACACACCAATTAATTTCGCTGAAGAAAAAAACCACCCTAAAATTTACGTACTCGCGTGGGTGTAATTTAAATCCACAACATTGCCCGCCGTCTAATCGAATTAGCCACTCGTATAATATAACCCGCCGCCGTCGCTCGTCGTATAACGATGATTTACGAGCCGCGCGCCGGCCGTGTTTTTTTTTCATTCGCGCCGGGGCCACTTTTAGCCGTCCGACAAGTGTATATACCTGTGCTCGTCGCGCACTCACGAGGGGAATCCCCGACGATTGATTTATCGGCGAAAGATGAGGAACGACGATGTTTATCCGGAGCGGACACTTTGTCTCTTCAGATTTCCCGCGTGTGTGCGCGAGGTTTATGCGTATATAGTGGCGGCTAAGTAAGTAAACATCATCGAGACGAGCAGGAAGATTATACGAGAGCGGTTGATTGACGCGCCTTACGGGAAATTAAGGACGCGGAGGAGATGATTGAGTTACAATAATTCGAGTTGTATTACAAGGATAGCCGGCGCACATATCGTTTACGTAATTTCTAAATTTATAATGCGTCAGCTGCGAGGATTATGGATTTTCATTCGATAATTGTGCGATTTTTAGTTGCATCAGCTGGATTTTTGCAAGGTTGGGTACAACCTATCTGTGTGCGTTGTGGGTGTGCGCCTGCGTGTGT
Source organism: Torymus texanus (assembly GCA_036873485.1). Classification (NCBI taxonomy): domain Eukaryota; kingdom Metazoa; phylum Arthropoda; class Insecta; order Hymenoptera; family Torymidae; genus Torymus; species Torymus texanus. Next base: position 10,663 of record JAYJLV010030276.1, on the reverse strand, counting down.
ACGATGATGATGACCTAGTGCGCGCGAGCGTTTAAACCTGTTGGGATATCGCCGCGATTCGCCGCTTAGATAAGCTCGAGTTATGACGGCTTTGTGCTTCGAGAAGAGGACGCTTCTGTTTTGACAGAGTGGATGTTACGCGAGAAAGAGCTGATATTAAACATTGATTCGTTGTTTTTTCTATTCTCGGAAAATGAAAATCATGGTTCTCTTCTTCCGAATTGTTCGATATTTCCAGACTATCGCGGCGCTCAAAATTACTGCAGTTCGCTACATTTTTATTTTTCTCTTCGTTTCGCTCCACTCTCCACCTTCCGATTTAATTATAGTAACTGGGAAGGCGGTGTTGAAGCCAGTAGTGTAGAGAGCAGGCGCGGGAGCGCAGTTCAATAGCGTTTGCTTTACCGCCAGGCCGCGCGCGCGTTTTTATTTTCTTTTTCCGAAAGGGCTGTATTTACTCCCGCTACGCCAGCTTTATTATGTACATTTGTTTATTTACCACACGCGAGCGCGCGCTACGCCATACACATTTGACAAGTGTTTACCTCCATTTCTATTGATTACTTTCACATCTTTTCTATACAGTTTCGCGCGTAAATGCGAGCAACAAAAAGGCAAACGATATTTACGGAAAAAAGAACGAAGAAAAATAAAACAGAGAAAAGATGTACATTATTGTTGTTGGCGAGTCGAAGCGAGATTTTCAATTCGAAATCGATGTCTACGTATCGCTCATTAAAAGGTTAAACGCGCATAAAAACAAGATAAATGCGCGGCGCGCGCCGTGCAAACAAGCCAAGACAGAGTTATCAGCTCGTTCATTCGCGATCACCTCTCTCTCTCCCTCTTACTCTCCGACAATTATCCACCTCCTCTGGCATGCAAATCATCAGACGCGGCGCGCTCTCTATGAAAAATGCTTCTAATAAACATTTTTCGCCCAGGCTCAGAGGCATAAATAATAATCGATACTGCGTCGCGGTTGCGCAACTCTCCTATAACACATTCACACACACACACACACACACACACACACACGCACGCGCTCGTCGTATTCCGGGAACGAAGGCTGCGAGTGGAAATCGTAAAAGCTCTCTTTCTGCAAACAGCCGGCTTTATTAATAAAGCAAGCGAAGAAAACGAAGGAGACGAAGAGGAAGGAAGCCCGTGCGCGTCTTGGCTGCTTTAATAAGGGGCGAGATTTAAGGACGCGTTCCGTTACGTGAAGCGCATTAATACGTGCGCGGCTGGTGGCTACGCGTGTATACGGGGTAAAGGAGGGATATATAGACGCGACGTTTGGCGGGGTTTCAACTTTCAATTGCGCGCGTGTCTTCGCACAGACACAGCCGCAGCCACGCACCGAGACGCCGCCACGCTGATCTTTGGTAGTTTTCCTTTTGGCGGGAGTGGCTGGGAGGAGGAGGTGGAAGAGGAGAGCTCTGATTCGATTCGGCTTGGCGTTCGTCGGCGAGGGATGATGGTTTTCTTATAAAGTAGTTTGCCCCGGGAGAAAGAAGTAAGTGTATTGCGAGCATAGTAGGGGTGGGCGATAGTATGTTGGTGGAATTGGTTGGAAGGAGATTTTTTTTTTTTTTTTTTTTTTTTTTAAAGCTTTGGATAAAACGGAATTTATTAGTAGATAATCCTGTGTAATCGAGCGGAGATCGTCGATCAAATGTAAGAGTTGTTTTGGTTATTAGTACAGAAGCGCAGAAATTCTTTCTAATTTTGAAATGTGTACGAGTTCTCGAAAAATTACCGTGATTAATCGTAAATATTGCTATATATGTGGCAAGTTCGGCCATAAATCATGATAATCCTTTTGAGATCAAAAGTATCCTAAAGTTAAAATAAATCTTAATGATTCCTGCTTGAAGATTTTTCGCCGTATATAAGAAAGTAATAATTTGATATTAAAATTATATTGTATTTCTGATTCTAAACTATTATTATTTTACTTTCTAAATACGTAAAAGTATAAATTGTTAAATATTCTATGTAATAATTCGACGAATATTCTTAATTTATTAACATCTATTCTTGCAATAATGAGAAATAAAAGTAACTTGGCGAGTGTCACTGCCTTGATTTATGAGTTATGAAACAACTACCTCAAGAAAATTAGAATGTTACCTGCAAAAGATTTTGAAATGTAGATATAAAAAAGCGTAAGAATCAGTGGTTGAAGCATTTTACAAATATATTTATGCTTTCTATCTTCATGATTTTAATTAAATTGAGCAGCTGTTACACTGTGTACAGCGTGATTTACGAAATTTAGTTGCGATTTTGTTATCTGTTGGCTGTCTTCATAAAGTAGTTTCCCTCCGTTTTAAGTCGGGCTGCGGTGCTTCGCCGCTCTTTCAGCCGTCTGAGATTTATTGAGTATTTACAGAAACAAGGAGTCAATCTCGAGAGCTTTTCGAAAACGCTTTTGAGCAAAGTTAAGCGGATATTACGGTGCTAAACTTTATTTAAATTGAAAAAATACATGCAAATTATGTTGTAAAACACTAGAGTTCATTTGAAGTTTGTATATATTAATTGAACTGATATAATTTTAACACGAGGAACGTCTGGTTTTCGGTTCTACAAACTTTTTGAGAGTTGATTTTACACTGTGCTCGGTGTTTACTAAACAACTTATGTCGTTGATGTTTCTGAAGTGATCACTGCAATTACTCAAGAGTTGCATTTCCATTTTAAGTAGCTTACCTAAGGCAAAATAAGTATAAGTTTGAAGCGTATCAAAAGGATTTATTTAGTTTGAGGCTTCGATTCTGTATTTGCATAATTAAGAATCCTGTGCAATATAAAATGTGAGTACATATAAGTTATTGCTGGTATTAATATTTTATTGCTTTTTGTAAAGTCGAAAATTTTACTAGAATGCGTTGAATTCTTAGAAATATTACATATAGCAGTCTCTAAAAGCACCAAGTATCCTTTTTTTCATTAAATGACTTGATATTTGTATAAATACATACATAAATATTATTATGTAAGGCATCAAAATCATTGATTTCGGACATTGAGTTTTGCAATCGTTCTCCATAAAAAGTTTACAACTGCGTACGTCAAATTTTTTTATTTAGAAAGTTTTTATTATATTTCAAATATATTTAAATAATTACAACCATTACCGGCATTAAGTAAATACATTTTATAATAATAGCAGATGTTATAGTTATTAGTTTCGTCTGAATAGCAAAATTTTGGTATGCCTCTGAATACGAGTTTCTGCAATGCTATTGTTTTTACAATGTGAAGGATTATTTAAATTAATAATTTCGTATAAGTATAGCCGGAGCAATTGCCTAGTAACAACCTCTAGTGGCCAGACTGACATTTTCTGGAAAGTAAGTAAAAGTCAAGAAGATTACCGTATGCTAGTATCCAGTGGGCCAAGGCGTCATAGTATGGAAAGTTATCGGCTGCTGTGACTTGAGTGTCGGTAAGAAGAACGCCTACTATTTACAAGTACTTCTGACGCTAATAAAAGTGCTGGTTGATGGTAGCCATGTATATTATTTCGTCGATGCTGTTGTCTTTGACTGTACCCGGTCAAAAGCCTTCGCGCACGTTGCTACTATGTACTTGGGTATTAAATCCTATTCCAATGCACTTGTAGGATATAAAAATAATAACTTTAATAATACTTACCAAGACGTAAACAAAATATCTCACGAACTATCTTGTGATTAAACAACAACAATTACACAAATCTTTTTTCTGCTAAACAATGCCTGGAATTCAATTTTTTAAACAAAATTCTTTCCTCAAAACAACATTCTTTCCTTAAAACAACATTCTTTCATCTCTAACAAAAAAGAAAACTACCAAACAAAAATCCTCTGTTCGGCAATTAAATTAATGACATTATTTTCCTCACCAGCTCATCCAACAATTATATCCATTCTCCAATGCCATAATTCATGCTTCATCTAACAGCCACCGCTATACGCCCGTCACACGTCGTAGCTTTTGATCCACGTCGTTGTATCTTAGGTGCCCGTTATCCCCGGCGACATCGCGGTAGTTCTATAATACATCAAGCCCTGTATGTATGTATATATATATGCTTCGCTCGTGCCATTAGCTACCGTACCCACGATACAGCAGCGTAGGAAGAGCGAGTAGTCCTCGTCGACGTCGGGGGCCAAGGCCTCTCGCGCTTGCTCTCGCGGCCGATCCTTCGCGAGAGTTCAATTCGATTCCCACAGCGCGAGGCCAGAAGAGAGCGAGAGAGAGAGAGAGAGAGAGAGAGAGAGAGAGAGAGACTGAGGGAGAGAGATGCCTGGGTAGGCATTTAAGTTATCAGTGTCGTGATCCCCGATTGCGTAAAAGCCAGCCGTAGCGAAGAGCGTGCGCACCTAGCATAGGGAGCATCACGCTGTTCTTTTTTTGCTGATGCTGCTTGGGTTTTCTCCATTTTACTGAAGGCAAGGTACTTTTTTGCCGTTGCTGTTGCCTCGGTCGATGAGGAATTCCTGAATTGTACGGAGGAGCGTGTGCGGGGAGATGTCAGAATTTTCATTTTGCGATGGCGATGTTTGTAAATCTTTTTCTCAGGGGGAGACAGCTGACGAAGAGGCGTCTGCGTTGGCTGTTCAAAAGTGTGCGAGGTTTTGAAATTGCTGCTGCTTAGCATTGCGATGGTAATGAGCTATTAGAGATTGGTAGTGATTAATTGTTCGTTTTGATCATTTGCTCGTTTTTATCAGTTGAGCGAAGAAATGGGCGCTTCGAACAAATTGAAAGACGGTTCTAGATCGAATGTAACAATAAAGGAATACTTTTTTCAAGGAGCTAGAGAAATATGATGATAATGAGAATCTTTGTATGGATGAACATTTTCTGATTCTCTTAATTGCTCTTAAATTGATCTTAACTTACCTAAGACTATTGGACAAAATATCTGAAAAATTGGGTATTAAAAAAATGGTCGGAACACAATTAAAGTTGAACAATAAACAATGGATAGAATCGCAAAAATTTACGATAAAACTATTGAGTGCATCACCTAATATCTTTAAAGTAATTAAAGCAGACAGATGAAGATAGGTGAAGCACATAGAAATAAGGATGAGCAGCATTCGGCAGATTTGAGAGTCTCTCGAAGTAAATTGCAATTATCGTAATTAAATGAAACTATCTAAACAAAGCTTTGTACCAGAATTTTGCTATAACAAATGTAAGGCCGAAACGAAAGATAGATGATAAAAATTTTGCAATCTTTCAATTCTAATTTTAGAAACCGAGCGGAGAATTGCATTTTCGTTTCCATCCCTACTTGCGCCCGTAGATCATGCCACTCGACGCTAATCCATGCAATTTATCAAACGTAATGATACATTTTATGTAACGCGACGCGTATAGGCTCAACTCAACGATATACCCGCGTCGACTAACGAGGCAATCTCGCACTTGAAGTTGAAGAGCTCACAGGGAAGTTTCGGCCGTGCCCTGCGTAAATGCCGCACTTGACTCGTCGTTAATGCAAGGTGAATTCGTGCAATAAGTCAATTTGCCCGTGCGCGTGGTGTGTAGTACATCACGCATCGACAGCAGCAGCACGCGAGTTCCTCGGGAGAGCGGCCGCCACGCAATTGTCATAATCGTGACTGTAGCCGCTGGAAATACGTGTAATTACGTTGAAGCGTGATTCTCTCTTTCTCTCGTGATCATAGTAATTATCAGATTAATACTTGTCTGAGCGTCTCCTGGCGACTGAACAAAGAGAAGAAAGATTCGATCTATATGTTAAATTTGTATTCTTTCAAGGTATATGTATGTATTAGTAAAACTAGGAAAATTATAAGTGGTGTGTTATTACGACATGGAAAAAAATAGCAATTTACATCGTTCAGTTTGTTGGAATTATATTTTCGTTTATAGCAGTTTTATCTTGTACGTGTTTGTTTCTGCTAGGGAAGGAATATTATGTTACAGAGCGAAATTTCCTAATGAGTATCTCTACATAAAATATAATGGCTAAATATATCTTTATAATACAGAAAAATGAATAAGTTGTATTAATTATTTATTATTAGAAACAAAACTGAGAAAAAGCATCATTACATTGTGGATACATCAACAATGTAAAAAATAAAAATTCGTAAGAAATTATATTACAATATTGAATATCACCATTTAAAAAACCGCTGTCAATTCATTAGTACTTAGCTTCCTCAAACTTTATTTATAAAGAAAGATCTTCAAAAAATGTTTAATGCTAATATTTATAATTAATATATTTATCCATAGGGGAGAAGTGCCATGATTGAGCAATCTAAAATTTGTCTTTGATTATTTAAATGGAAAAATTGATTGCCAATATTTGTCATTATTATATTATTATTATCCATACTTACAATAGTTCTTTTAATTAATAATTATCAATAAAATACACTTATTATACTATATTATACTTTTTAATATGTTCCGATTGAGTTTGTTTTAAAAAAATCTGACTGTGTTTCAATCAAAGATATTGAAGTTTAAATATAGTACTACGTTCCTTAAGCAATACATTTTTCACATTATTTCTTGAAATTTTAATCAAATCCAAAAAAAGAGTTTTATGCATGAAACACTGATCTCTTCTGATATCTAATACATTACTTTCTTTGATGTAAATAAAATTCGGATATAACCAATTTAATATTCGTCATCATTTACTTAATTGTTTATTTAAATAAATTTTTTACTGAAATAAAAAGGAATCAATATGATATTATTTCCACACCACTTTGCGGTAAATATCTTCTTCAGAATCCCGAATCAGTAGCCTGATTCGGTGCACTATTTTCTTATTGAGTTGTCTTATTGAATTTTCTCTGTTCCTAATAATAATTTTTTCATCCCCGTCTGCATTTCTGAGAAATCGTCTATGATTTTAGTGTACTTTTCATATGCTATCAGTTTATCAAGAACTTTATTTTTACTATAGTTATCGGCTAGGAAAGAAAACGCACTTTTTTGAAAATAATTTTTTTTCTCCAAAAGATTGAGATTTTTAACCCAATATTGTCGAAAACAAATATAACGAGTAGTTAAAATTGTAAAAAAAAAAACCGCTGCCAATACATTGGCACTTAGCTTCCTCAAACTTTATATATTATTCCATTATTATTTTGTTAGAATAAATTAAAATAAATTATATTACCAATATATTAGTCATCTTCATCGCATAATTGTTACTCCGGTTATAGTATAACCAAGACAACGCCCCTTTTTACTAAAATACTTTTTATCAAAAGCAAATAAAGGCATGCACTTAAAAATTGAACCCATTATTGTATTAATTGAGTTCAATAAGTAGTTTAAATTTCAAGTCAATTAATAAAGTATTCTTTGAGAAAAAGGTATTAAATTTTATAGAAAAATATTTAACCTCCAATATCCTATTTCGTAACATTCAGATATTTCTATGCAACGAACTCAGCCTGTAGATATAAAAAAACTATATCCGTATCAAATTTCAAATCGATCTGATAATTTTTACTCCAATTATCGTGCGACAACGAAATAACTAGTTTTTTCTAAAATATTTTTTTCTCGAAAACAAATGAAGGAAATCTCTTAAAAATTTAACCTAATCCTGTACTAAAAGAGTTTAATAAGTGATTAAAATGTCAAGTAAATTAATAAAGAATTCTTTGAGAAAAAGGTATTCAAAAATTTTATAGAAAAATATTTAACCTCTAAAATCTTTTTTCATAACAGTCAGATATTTCTAGGCACAGATATGTCCGTGCCAAATTTCAAGTCGATCGGATAATTTTTACTCCAGTTATCGTTTTTTTTTCTCAAAAAGAAATTGAAATAATCTCTTAAAAATTTAACCTAATATTCCTTAAAATGAGATCAATTAGTGGTTTAAATTTCAAATGGATTGATCATTTAGTTTCTGAGAGATTAATTTATGAATTTTTGGAACATTTTTCTTAATAACAAATGAAATACGAATAATAACCTAAATGTTAAAAAACGAAAGTGTAGGTAATTGAAAGATCTTCCCAGAACCATTTAGACTGATAAATAATTTTGACCCCTACATATGTAAAAATCACAATTTATAAAAAATATTTTCAAGACATTTTTGTCCAAAAAATTTGTTTCACTGTTCCAAAGCTTCCTTTTGGAAGAAAAAAAAATAAAGTTATAATATTTCTGATCAACTTATTTTTTAATTTTAAAAGGAAATACACATACAAATTGTGAATATATTAATATTATAATTACTATAAATAGTAATTACTTCCCTGGTAGAAAATTGAGCAGATTCTGGTCAAAATTTCTAGTCAACGAATGTTAAAATGGCGCTTATCTTAAAATTATAGAAATACTCTGAAATGAATTTCTAACAATGCCTTATTTTTAAAAATTTTGACGAGAAATTCTGCCCAGAATCTGCTCAATTTTCTACCAGGGTTATATATCGATGCGATATAAAAAATGCAGCTTTCACCCTATCAATTACATTCGAGCTCACGGCCAACCCTCTATATCCATCCACCGCCCCCGTGACACACAGACACACGCGCGTGCAACAGCGCCAATACTTTTTCCTCTCGTCTGACCGAACGTGTTCCACTTATTCCGTGGCGCTCTCTCTTTGTTCGATCGGCAGGACAAGTGGCGTGCGCTTGCACACCTCTTACTCCGCCAGAGGTTGTGTTCTCAGAGGTATGCCCGCTATGGGCGTCGCACAGTGCGATTTTGTCTTTCTCCCGACGGCCGTCGACGTCAGTTTGTATAGCGTTTAATGACGTGGGTTTCGATGTGACATTTTTTGAGATTGATAAGGTCTATGAAGCTTATAATGATTTGAATTAACAAGACAATAACTACTATGTGTCTTTTTTAAATTTGTGACTTTTTGTTAGCTTGATCTCTTTTAGAATAGGTTGTATAGATTACAGAATTTTTTAGAAACTCAGAAATATTGTGTGAAAAAGTTAAAGTGAAAACGGTGGCTTAAAATATAAAATAAAGTGTATATTTACACAGTTAAAGAAAATTTTATAAAAAACAAAGCACAAATTTCTACGTTTTGGAGTACCCTAATACAAAAATTAAATATTAAATATATTTCAATACTAATTTCGACCTAAATCAGAAGAAAAAAAACCAGCGGGCGGAATGACTTCTGTTTGAGCCAGCTTTCATCCTGACATACATTCAAATTATTCTGCGCGCGTGTGTGTGTGTGGGTGTGCGTATGTGTGTGCGTATGTCTGTGTTTATGTGCGTGTGCGTGTGTGTGTGTATGTGTGTGTGTTAAGAAGTGGTTAGGATAGCAGATGCAAGGACTTCCTATTATATCCATGGATATAATAGGTCCAGTAGAAAGAAACACGGTAAAAGAAAGAAAGAAAGATGATCGAGATCTCCCCGATGGACGAAAGGGGGAGAAGCAAGACAAAATGATATTGTATAATTATGATATAATATATAGAATATATAATTAATTTAAATTCATATTAACACCTATCAAAACTTCGAAACCTTCTTGAAAATTATTAATTTAATTTTTTTTACGTTTCCTTCAGTTTGTAAATAACACATTCAAATTAAATTTCTAATTTGTTCAGTATTGAATATAAAGCATTTATCTTTAAATACTATCTTCCAGCAGATGTAATTTCTATCAGTCTATCGGCTGATTCTTCACCTTTCATGGATGTTTATGATACTTTAATCATTGTGATTTTTTATCAGTAATAATATATCTTGCAGTTGTAATTGTATAAATTTTTTACAATCATTATTAAGACCCTTCGCGCCGTTGAGTATAAATGATCTTTAAATTTCGCGCCAAACTGTCGCTGACTATAGATGGCGCAGCACCAAAACTCCCGTAGACAACCTCGACAGGCTCTGGAGATATAGGGAGGTGGTGCCCGTTCAACAAGAAAAATCTTCTCTTAATTCTTATTATTCTTAAGGTGGTCTTATGCTTACCTAGTGGCTTTTTTGGCCAAAACTGAAAAAATGATTTAAAATATTATAAGAATGTATAGATACCATAAATATAACTTATTTTCAATAACACTAGAATTAGAATAGCGCGCCATAACCTAGATTATATTTTATTACCTTAATTAAAGTTAAAAATAAATATTGATATATGTTTGATTGGTATTTTGAAAAATTTTGTTTATACTCTTCAAAATTTAATAACAATGTCTTCATCTTTATGGGCATTTTTCCGTTTCGTAAAAAATTATTTAATCTGTAAGATAATCAAAATAATAATTCAATAAAAATTTTTAATATTTATGTGTACAAGTCTTTATAAACATAATTTTTGACATTAATATTTTCTCTTTGATGATCGCCAAGATAAACTAGGAGCGAATCCCAATATCGAACTCGAGACGTGGCTACATATAGCTGTCCGTGATTAAAAACATTTCTTCTTAAATCTATACCAATTTTATCAAAAGTTTGACCTGGTGATTTATTAATTGTCATCGCAAAAGCCAATTTAACTGGAAATTGTCTCCTTTTAACAGTGAAAGGAAATACACTTTCACAATATAATGTTATACGATTCCGAAATACAATGGTACGAGGGTGGGTCAATAAGTCCTTAGAATAAGGCATTAAAAAATTTTTTTTTTTCGTAAATTTTTTTTATTTTTCAACATAG